>WAAD01032121.1:72761-139647 GCA_013389945.1 Fregata magnificens | reverse complement strand
GAGGCCAACTGTATGAGGTTTAACAAGGCCAAGTGCTGGGTCCTGCACTTGGGTTACAACAACCCCATGCAACACTACGGGCTTGGGGAAGAGTGGCTGGAGAGCTGCCCGGCAGAAAAGGACCTGGGGGTGCTGGTTGACAGCCAGCTGAACATGAGCCAGCAGTGTGCCCAGGTGGCCAAGAAGACCAATAGCAACCTGGCTTGTATCAGAAATAACGTGGCCAGCAGGAGCAGGGAAGTGATCGTGCCCCTGTACTCGTCCCTGGTGAGGCCGCACCTTGAATACTGTGTTCAGTTTTGGGCCCGTCAGTAGAAGAAGGACATTGAGGTGCTGGAGCGTGTCCAGAGAAGGGCAATGAACCTGGTGAAGGGTTTAGAGCACAAATTTTCTGAGGAGCGGTTGAGAGAACTGGGGTTGTTTAGCCTGGAGAAAAGGAGGCTGAGGGGAGACCTTCTTGCTCTCTACAACTACCTGATAGGAGGTTGTAGCGAGGTGGGTGTCGGTCTCTTCTCCCAAGTAACAAGCAATGTGACAAGAAGAAATGGCCTCAAGGTGAGCCTTGAGGTTTAGGTTGGGTATTAGGAAAAATTTCTTCACCGAAAGGGTTGTCAACCATTGGAAGAGGCTGCCCAGGGAAGGGGTTGAGTCACCATCCCTGGAGGTATTTAAAAGACATGTAGATGTGGTGCCTAGGGACACAGTTTAGTGGTGGACTTGGCAGTGCTAGGTTAACGGTTGGATTCAATGATCTTAAGGGTCTTTTCCAACCCAAATTATTCTATGATTGTATGATTCCCAGGCAACAGCAGGGGGAGAGGCTCTTGGTCTGTTGCTTGTGCCTGTGGTAGCATACCAGGAATGCATTTTTGGTTTTGGAAAGCAACTAGTCAGGCAAAATCATTTCAGTTATATTCACTCATACTCAAAAATTGATGATTTTTAGAAGGAAAACACATAAATCAGGAGGAAGTTGCTAGAAATGTTTTATTCTTATCAGCATGGAGTAAGAAAATTTGTGGTCTGATATTGACAGAACATGGCTTTCCTGGGTTAAAATACACATTTACCTCTGCTACTGGTTTAGAAATGCTTTAGGAATACACAAAGGAATTTTAAAAATAAAAGTGTGGTGCCTCAGGGAGTACCGTTAGTTTAAATAACACATGAAAAGTATTTATGAGCCTTTTTTTATGAGGTGGTCAAAGCAAAGACCATCCAGCATGTAACATAAGACTGGCTAAAGAAGAAAGGTTTTTCAAAACCACATCGGAGAGTTAAGCATGAATGGAATTTTATTTCAGTCTCTATTGCTTATTTAAATTAATGATGTTTTCAGGTGGAGTCTAAATGATAATACAGATCAAGGTGAGTTTTGCCAGGGAGCTGGACACTAGTCTATTATTCAAAGAATGTTACTGACTAATGTTGAAATAATCCTAAACAGATAATAGGTTTAGTGAAAGGGAATTTTTAAATAGTTTCAAACATTTTCAAATGCACTGGAATTGTGTCGACCCATTCTTTAGCAATGGAGATTAATATTCCTGAATAGTCCCATGTACTTTAATGGCAGATCTCCCAATATTTATCCAGTGTGTCCAACCACAGTAAAGTGCAGAATAAAGGTCATTGCTTCTTGTTTGGTCAGGCAGTACCAGCTCAGTAGTTCCTGCTGTGTTGTTGTAGAGTTAATGAGGTTTTCCCTACAACAGGAAGAAGCTCCAGTCCATCCCCATGCCAGGGGATCACCTCCAGGTCTAATTCCTGAGATTGCCAAACCCTGGCCTGTTTTCCGGAGCTCCTAGAAGGGGTTCAAGTGCTACCACTCCAAACTGGTCTCTCACGCACTTTCCTTCCACTTCGTAGACACTCATGGTCTGGTTCCAACTCTTCTCTTCCTGTCCCTAACTTTCTTATCTCCACATAGGTCTCTGAGCTAGAAGACTGATTACAGAGACTTGCAATCCCAGATGTTTTCTGAGGTGCTACGAGTCCAAGGTACCTACTGACCTAATACACCAATCTCAGTAAGGTGAGCTCTTTATACTTCTTGAATTACATCTCACTAACCAGGGAGGCTGCACTGACTTCCTGTTATTCACTGATTCTGCATCAGGCTTCACTGCAACTGTGCAAGTACTTAAAGGGTTTGCAGAAGTACAGGTTGATGAGGAAAACTTGCGAATGGACATTGTTTTGTTTCTGCCTTAATTATGCCTGTATGTATTTAGCTAATTAGGACATTCATTAGAATTACTTTGCAATTACTGTGCTAGTAAGTAGGGCAGAACTGAACAAGATTGATTATAATGGGACTACCCTTAACTGCTTGAAGTAAAACATGGACATAAAACCTCAATGTATCCAGAACAAACTTTATCTGAAGAAAGGAGATCTTCTAGCGTGCTATTTGTGTGACTTCATTGTGAATAAGACTGGCAAACTGATCTGGATGCAAAATCAGTTTAAAAAAATTTTTGACCATGTTCTGTTTTGTTTTTTTAACTGGGGAAATTTCTTTTAAACTGCTATCACTGTTGACCATTTTGTAACATCAAACCGCAGCCTCCTACAGGAAATGTAAACAAATCCTGCCAAGGGTGGCATGGAACTTCAATAACCTTAAACCATTTTACACCTAAATGAGAGCATCTGTGGAAGGGATTAGCATGCTGTAATTTATGTGCAGTGACTTCCCACCTTGAGCTGGTTTGCCTTAACTTTCCCTTGTGTCCCTAGGCAGATAAGCAGACATGGAAAGAGTCTGGGCTGCACTGGTTCAGTCACTTCATGGAACGATTCCACGGATCTGGGTGTTTGAAACCGATCCTGCACAGAGACTCCTTGATTTTGGTGGAGGATCCTCACTGAATGGACTTGCATCACTCACAGCAACGCTGCAGTAGAGTAGTTTTTTCAGTGATTTATCATTAATGACGAGGGCAGTACATCTGTCTGGGTAACTATTGTTGTTCCAGAGCATGCTGTTGGCTATGGTAATGGAGATTAAAAGCATCTTAAAATGAAACAGCTGCAGTCTCTCAGTTGTTATTCATTAACATTTCATTGTTCAATCTGTTTTATTGATTTTCATAGTGCATAAAATACACAAAACGTGCAGAAAATCCGATACTGTATGAAAGAGCAATGTATAGACAGAATCATGCAGTCTGAGGAATGGCTACAGTGAAACAGGCAGTCTGAAACAGGCTGGGCATGAATTCACCAAAGGAAGTGGACTAAGCTGCCACCCTTCATTTAAAAAGGCTGGAGAAAAACTATTAAGTGCTTCTGTGGAAGTACATAGCTGAAATGATAGCAGCCTCCCAAACCAGAACACAAGCCTATGCCTCCACTCAAAGGGGTGTAAGATCCTGCTCAAAAATGTAAACAATTTGGGCAGAAGGGCTTTGGCCTTACATTAAGTGGGATATAGTTGGATACGTGTATATGAATTTGTGTGCATGTTTGTGTGTGTGTGCTTTTGCTCCTTGTAGAAAAGGCTGTGCAGGTGCAGTAGCAGGAAGCTCAAAAGCAGAAAGAAAGTTGATGAATGGCCTGATGCAGTAGTCATCAAGAGGAAAAAGAGCTTTTGTGGGGAAGCTGCCCTAAAAATTTTGCTGCTAAAAGCAAAGTTTTCTCCCATTGCTTTATACTACCTGGTTTCAAGAACACAGGGCTTGTAGCCAGGGAGAACTGCATGCAAGCTACCTGCCTCCATCATCAATTTCTCTTCTTAAAGAGAATAACCTTCAAGCCTCCAGTTTTTTTGGCATAGCTAATCAAGTTGAAAAGGGTAACAATATAATCTGCATGAAAAGTACAAACTGTGCCTGGTGGTCAGGGAGCCATACTGGCATCATCCAAATCCCAGGGAGGCCAATGGGATAGTGCTGATTTCACCCAAAGTGTGCTTTGGGTCAAGTCCAGCAGTAGCATATGTATCATCTAAGCGTATATTGCTTCCCTTGCAGGGTAACCATTGTTTTAACTTTAAGTGGTTACAAAACAGCAGCACTCTGATAGCAAAGACGTTACCCTGTCGCTATGCTGCTAGTTAAGGACAGAGAAGATGTTTTACGTCAGTGAAGCACTTCATCCTGCCAAGGACCACTCCTGATTCGCAAAGCAGGGGCTGTCTCCAGTGCTGCCTCTGCCCCTGCCAGGGGTCATGGCCATGAACGTATGCAGCCAGCATATGCCCTGACAGGGATGGGAGCATCTAAGGCCTCCAGGCAAACCTCATGAAGTTCCATAATGTGATTCCCAGGCCATTTTGGACACTCTCTTGCCTTGGACTTCATGCACAACAAAGCCATAATGGGATTCTCAGTGTGCCTGGGCTCAGTGCCATATGGACAGCAGTTGTATCCTGGCAGAGGAACAGTCCAGCCCCTGGCATTGCTTTCCTGTACTTTGGGAGTATTTCAGGTCTGGCACCTCTATGAAATTGGTCAGAGAATAGCATTTGGCTATGTCACCCATGCTGAACACATTAATTAACGTTCTTATTAAAGTGCCTAGCTTTCTCTGTAGCCATGCAATGTTAGTTTGTAATATGGACTATCAGCTTTGCTCTATGGAGCCAAACACCGACCTTCTTCTATTTCTTCTCCTAGAGCCTCTTTTCCTGTGATTTTAATTTACATTGCTAAATAGTCCAAGCATACTTAGACTACTATCTGTCTCTCTCTAGAATACAACAGGCACTTATCTGGCACTATAAATGTAATAATGATAATAACAGAGCTGTCTCTAAGTGTTTATTTGAACACACTTGGTAAACCCAAGGGAAAGGCTGAATGCAGTGACGTACTTCATTAAAAGACAACTGATGTTTTATTTAACTCAATAATTAAAAGTTTTACAAAGATCACCTCAGGGTGGTTTTTTTAATAGCTCTGTTTCAACTGAATGCCCAAGTCAACAGGTATGACAATTGTCCAAGAGAATAATTTTAATATAAGCAATAAAGGTTCTTACAGATTCAGATATGTTTCCCTCAAGACAATGAGAAGTGTTTCTATAGAGGTTATGATGACTGTATAAATTAGTCCATCACTCCTCTGTGCACAAACTATAGAAGGCTCCCAAATGATTTGAGTAGTTTCCTGCAGCAGGTCAGTGACGGTATGGAGCTGTAAAACAATGGTACTCAGGTGCTTTAGCTCCCATTCAGAGAGGATCTTTGCCTACTGGAAGGACAGTATTTTGCTTAAAGTAGAACACGGAAAGAAAAGAGAAGCCGACTGCATAGTTGTCAGATTGCTCTTTTTAAAAAAAAATTGGTTATTTTTTAAAAACTGAGGACTTTTGGAAGGACACAAGAAAAGCAGTTAGCAGCTAGCAATGCCTTGGGAGCAGTTAATTAGTGAGAACATGATGATATGAAAGGGGGATTAAACTCTCCTTTTGTCTTGATGAAATGGATGCTAGCTCCTGCATAGTCTACTCCCAGCCTGGTGCAGAAGTTTGACAGCTCTTCTCATGCATTAGGTGTTATAAAATGTATTCTCATGCTGCTACTCCAACTTCTGGCATTAACTTTCCCATTTTCATGTCCCCCCAATCTTAGCTTTTTTTCCCCTCCATGCTGCTGTTTTCTAGATGAAATAGTTTCCTATGCCTTTTGTGACAAATCACTTCTCCTTTCTGTCTCCCTAAGGGAAGAACTAGTTGTTATGACTGGGCACATTTCTCTTATGCATGACACATTTACCTTGCAAACCTTGTGGTGCCAGAAGATGTTACTCACCCTGACAAATGTTTGCTATGCCAATACAGTCTCAACAGTAAGCATGGCAAGTGTTTCCTAATCTGCTCCAGCACAGGGTTAGTGGATTAGCTCAAACCACGTTGATGAGTTTTGAAGTTTATCTGGCCACATTTACCATGAGCGGCCACATAACGCAGAGCTGAAGGCTGGGAAAAGGTCCAGTGAGCTGGCAATGGAGAAACGATGACAGTTAGGTCTTCAAGTACTCCAGTTTGATCCAGCAGAAGACATCGTTCCATGCCCCAAACTTTCTTTACAAGCAAACCCCGATCCCTTATTATTTTATGTCTTGCCTTATACATATTTAAGTAGGGCTGAAAAGTATTTGCAATTGATGTAATTTCATGCAAGTATATGGGCTCCACCTGGCATCAGTAGGTTACACCAGTATTGACCAGCTAAGAGCTTGGACCTTTGTATTTTAAGCATGTGTATAATGCTATACATATGTGAGTGACTGCATGTGAGCAACTGCATGTGAGCATTGCAGTGTAAAGGAGAACAATCATAATCTTAGTAAAGTATGAACATGAATTGTTATAGAATTACCATAATAGTGTTTATAGCAGTAGGTATAAATGGTACCATGAGGCTGATTAAAGCTAAAGAGCTACTTTTCCTGCTCACTGATTACAATTAGCTCTTCACTGAATTGCTTGCCAAAGGACTCCATTAAACTACAGTCAATTGACCTTACAGGCTGTATTTTTAGTATGCAGTAAATGCACTGCTCCATTTTCACATGGAGAACTACACATACTCTGACCATGAGTATAGTGAGGTGAGTGGAATAATCTACGTGCAATGGCAGAAAAAGCTGGGGCTTTGTACATACTGTTACATTACACATTTGCAAGCTTTCATAAGCTTTTAAAAGTCCAAATCTATCAACTATTTCTCTAGCATGTGGGTAAGTCCCCATCAGCCTGCTCTCACATTTAGGTATGTCATAAGATTACATTTCAGGAGTTTGAGGGGAGGGAATAATTTCTGTATCCCTAAGGGCCACCAACTGAAAATGTGATCTGGGTGTTCAGTTTCCCAAAGCCCATACGCTTACCCATGGTAAGTTTTAAGACACTGTACTCGTATTAGATCAGTCCTTATTTTCAGTATAAGAGCAGAGCCCTTCACCTCACAAATCTCACTTTCTCCATTTCTTTCCTCCAAACAAAACCTCCCCCCACTTTATGGTAACAGCCACAATCCCCGACACTGTAGTTGATATATAGCCAGCTCTGTACTTTGCTGGTATCTGCTTTTGCTTTTGTAACTCAGCAGGGTCTATTGCTTCCTCCAAGCCCCACCTAAATTTAACATAAATTTTCACACCCTCCTCTTTGTTTTAATATTTGATACCCACCCAATCATCTTCCCTGCTGATTTTCTTAAAGCACCATGAAGGCTGATTTTGATCTCACTGTGAATCTGACTAAATAAGATTGGCATTTAACAAAAAACCCTTTTAGAAACAGAGCCCTGAAGACTAAATGCAATCATGCTGATTTTGAGAGCTGCAGTCATTTGTCCTTGGCTTGTTTTTCCCAGAAATGACTGGCACAGGCATATTTTTTCATAAGGGTAGTTGGCTCTGCTCTCACTTGGCTGGTCTTGGGAGATGATTTCAGTTACAGTTTCATCTGCCAAGTCCCATATTCCCTTGTGACCTAGTTTGGATTTTAGTTTTTCAGCTAGACCACCTGCCTGGTGTTAATTAGTTACGGTTTCCTTTTTATATGCAAAATTGTTTTAACTTCATGAGCTGGCACAGATTTGCCTGGGCTTCCCTCCTAGTACTACTGTACAAGCAGCACTGCCTGCGTAGACCTGTCATCTGCACTATAAAATCAGCCAGCCTCAATCAGATATGACAAATTGTTCAAGGGGAAGGGGTAGGAGAAGAGAAGCAGCAATTAACTTTCGTGTTTCCCACTTTGAGGCTGTTGTGCTCTCTGGACTTAGAAAATGCTCGTCTGACTGAGTTGCTGGTCTTTTTTCTAAAAAGTTGCTGGTTTTTAATCCAAAGCAGAAGGAGAGATAAAATGTCTTTAATAAGTACTAGAAGTCCACGTGCCCAGCTATTTATAATCCAGCTATACAGCTCTGGCCGAGCTGTTCTTTCACACCCAGACTATTTGCTGTCTACTTGTTACTATATCAGGCTGGACTGATTATCCTGTTACCCTGATAGGTACTCCCAGCAACCTCTGTGCATCCTACCCGGTCCATTCCTGTGGTAACTGGTGTTATGGGAACTGCTGCAGGCACACACCATGGAAGAACACCACCAGACAAGCTGCATGGCGCTGAGGCTGGCCACCAGCCTGGTCCTCACAAGGATGCCACATTAGCCCACAACATTCTGGGCTTCCTCTGTCTGAATAAATAGCCAGACTCTTCTTTTCTTAGCTGCTTTTTCTTCACATAGGTATTCTGTCTGCCCTCTCTTCATAGCAGCCTTTTGTCTTTGGCCCTGACCAACAGACTTCCCCATAGGTTATACAGGTTTTATTTCCCTGGATTTCATTTCTCCACTTCTGAGGACTCAAGATTTACAGTTCACTTTTCAGAGGTTTGTCAGTGTTGATAAATGATGGTAAAGGTGGTAAAAAAAATGTTTACCTTTTCTAATCTTCTGTCAGCTTTCTCAGATGCCCTTCTAATCCATCCTAGCAGAAGATGCCTATTTCTTGGTCAGAGCTGTATTGCTTAGTTGTTGCAGTGAGGGCTTGGCTACCCTGAGCCTGCTAGAGTTGTCACCGCATCCAGAGTTTCATGTGAATAAATGATCATCAAAGCTCAGTTATCTACCTGGGAGTCCCTTTGTATTATAGCAAAGTTTCTGCTGACACTTCTTACAAGCAGCAACAAAGGCAACCAAGACCTGCATTCAAAACAACATTGCCATTTTAGCTGTTTGGCAAAAGGGCTGTCCAATACCAAATGATGCCATGTCAAATACTGATGCTGAATATGTGGCTTTGGATTCTGGTAGACACAAACATGCAAAGCCATCTGTGTGTATAGTATGCCTACTTATGTATCTTGCTTGTTTCATTCAGTGCATGTCACCTCTTTGCAAAATTTCATTGACCAGTAGCTTTTAAATCCAGAGGTGCTGTTAAGTTCCTCTAATATGAACATAGACCACACAATTTCACTGAATACTCCAGACCCATTATATCTAACTGAAACAGCATCTATTTTTCAGAAAGATATCCAAATCCTCATGTAAGGATTTAAAGTAGGATTCACTTCTAGCTATGGAAAAGTCAAGTCCTTAGTGTACAACAACCTCAAGGTACATTCAGAAGCCTTTCATTTTAAGATCGCTCTCTGAGCTACTAAAATTTCCCTTTAGTGTAGTTTGTCCCTCAAAGGAAAGCTAAACTAGGCTAGATCAGAGATCTAGCTTTCAGATGGTTAAAATTAAGTGAAACAAACTTCCTCTCTTTCATCAGTGACAAATGTACTAACTTTTCTATTTTATCATTTAAGATGTGAATGACACCTGCCAGTTTTGTGTCAGCCATTTTAGCTTTCATCTATATGGGCCTTGTCCCTAAGCTGTGCAATTTTGAAGACGCTAATTTGGGTGGCAACATGGGTGCTGTCATCAGTCTGCTGAGACAGGTGACATGAAGCATCATTTGATGCCTTTTTCTGTGTCATTTGATGCCTTTTTCTGTGTCTACTCTATGCAAGTTAGATCTACAGTAACTGTACAAGTGGCCAGAAACCGAATATTTCAGTACAGATAAAGAGAGTGGTTATACTAAAAAAGGCCTTCTTTCTGAATTTGGGCTGGATTTGTCTTGTTTCTCCTCAGATACTTTTCACGATGTAACAAGAGCCAGTCCTGTGAAGATCCAAATTCAGTGAGGCCAGAGAGCTCAAAGCTCACATACTTTAGGCTCCAGCCCAAAGATGTGACGAGGATGGAGCTGACCTCAAGCGTATGAGTTACGTTGCTGACTGTCACAGAACTACTTACTTGGTTAATTGTCTTGGTACATCAAAGTTTCTGTGGGTCCATTAACAGTTCCTTTGAAATGAGAGGGGTATTTTATAGGTCCTTCAAATATCAAAGAGGTAGAGGTCCCCTAATACCATTCAAATTGTGTTTGAACTAATAAACTAAACGTGCTTGAGTGCAACTGGCACTTGGGTTCACATTGTCACACTCTTGCTGTCCAAAGCAGGATCCCTGCATTCAGGTTGCCCACTGGGAAGACTTTCTGTCCCTTGCCAGCCCTCAGACCATGCCTCGGTATCGTCTAGGAGAGTGCTATTTGACCTGAGCCAAAACCATCCCTGGGACCTTTTTAAAAATTTAGGAGTAAAGGCAATTGAAGCCCAGTGCCTGGGAACATTCCTTGCCACTTTTTAATTTACTAGAATAGTTGTAGCCTCAGAGACTGAACACTCATCTCAGGTTACTTACACAAGCATGCACAGAGGCAGGAGAAAATTGAGAGGCAGTTAGGAAAACAATCACTTTCTGCTTTCTGCAAAAGCCACATATACTTAACTGTGATAATCTGGACAAAAGAAAATGGACTTTCACCAGGCTGTTGAAATGCTGGAACATTTCAGACCATGGAACTATTTGTGTGCCAAATTCAAATCTTTATCCAAGAAATACTTAGAAGCTACAGCTATTACCAAAAAAAAAGGTGTTAATATTTGTTACAAAATAAAAAATTATTTTGTGCACTTAAAAATGAATAGATCATGTTTTGTAAACTATCAGAAAAAGGACAAATGAACAACTGCAAAACAAAACAAAACACTCCTTCAGGAGTCTAATCCAGCTTGAAAGGTGAAATTTTAAGAACAATAGTAATAATGTAAAAGGAGAAAATTCCTAGGCAGCTGTAAGCTCCTGTTAAATCAGTAGCATTGCTGTCCTTATCATACAGCATTGACAAGCTACTCACTCCCATTGAGTTAATAGAGTACAATCATGAAGAAAGACCATCTGCACTGACAAACCTCTGTTCTAAACAGATCAAGTACAACGTCCTTATCCAAAGTTAGCAAACATCTGCAAACAACTTACTGCAGGATGTACAGTAAGCCAAATTGCAGTCTGTGAAACCTGTACAACTTATTATATTTGCAGAGCATCGCAGAGAGCAGAATGTGGCCAGTTTCAGCATATGCCCTCATTTTTGAATTTTCACAGAACGTGCGTCCATGCTTCAAAATTACGGCAGTCCCTTCCTTTCTCCCTCAATGCTCTCACTGCACTTTGAGGCCATGTAAATAATTTGCTGATGTGCAAGCTACAAATGCAGCCCTGCTACCTGCTGGCCCTGAGGCCATTGCCTGAATTTTCCCTCTTTCCAATCAATTTATGTATACTTTTGTGAAACTGGATACATTAATCTGTGCTTGCTTTAAGAGTACCAGTTCTTTTGAAAACTGTTCAGAAAAGACATCGGAGCTGATTTACCTTACAGTATATGACTCTATTGAGAATAAATGAGGGGGGAGTGAACTGAAGGAAGGGAAGGAGGATAGCTGAGAGTCCCAGCAACAGCAGAGAGCCGCAGGAAGTGGCTAATGAAACCGAATCCAACAGCAGCTGTGCTGTGTTGCGTACGGTGTCTAGCAGAGATTTCACTGGGCTGTCCAGAGGATAACAGGAGGATGTACAGCCTGGCATGCACACTACAGTTTGCAATTAACAAATAGCTATAGAACTTTTTTTAAATGGACTACTTCACTGAAAAAAACCCCAAAATAAACAAAGTGTGTTTGAAAAAAGTAAGCATCTACTTGCAATTTGTGCAAGTAGGGCATTTTCAATAAAGATTTTGTTAGAAGGATTTTCCCTTTGCAGTATTCATGCTGACATAGAAGATGTTCAGCTGGTCCAGTTGAATTACTAGAAATGTAGTTACATTGTTTTCCCAGCTAAGATCAAATAAGTTATCTCTGAAATTCCAAAGTGGTACAAAATGGAAATAACCTAAGTGTCTCTGAGATATGCTTCAGGAATTGAAAGTGGGGAACAGTGTCATTTTTTAAATTCAACAGTTCTTGAGGAGTTACCAAACTATCACATGAACAGGACAGGCTTTGAAATGTTTTCCAGGTCTGTAGGTTGAAAGGGAGGAATTTCTCACAAAGTGTAAAATGAAACCTGTAGTGTGAGGAGGAACCATTCCACTTTCTAATTCATCATACATAAAAGCCAAGTGCCAGCCACAAATTGAGCTGGGATTACTGTGGGTCTTTTAATAAACGACAGCTTTTCTGGGGCAGAGTCTTTGCCAAAGACTATCTGGAGTCTCATTTGGGGCTGACAGGGAGTAAGATCATGCACATTTAATTACTACATAGGTAACTTGTGTGATACAGCCTTAGGTTTTGAGTAGCTACTGGATATTGCTGTGGATGCAGCCCTGCTTGAATGGAGTGTTGGCTTGAGTATTTGACAAAATTTCTTGTAAAGGCAGGTTTTGCAGCCTGAGCTGAGCTCCCTGCTGCTGTAGCTACTTGCTAATGTTCTCTGAGCTAACTAGTTTAAAGCCAGTGTGGCCATATTTATCCTTTAAAAATGCAATTAATTTCCCTAGATTTTAACCATCTGAGGTTAGAACGATAGCCTAATATAGCCAGCTGGGATAGAGCAGCTTGACTCTAAACACGAGATTGATGGCTATAATGGGAATGGCAAATATGTCAGGGAGCATGATGGGCAGAAAGTCGTCTTCTGTCCCACTGCAGGTTTGAAATGAATAAGGGGGTCTAAGACTCATATCAAGGAGGAAGACACATCCTAGATGAATCCCTTGCAGGGTATTCACTGGTGTTACTAAAGTCTGGATGAGATAATGTCTTGAAAGCTTTCTTTGATCCCTGGATGTCTCAGACTGATCCATATAGCCTGGTTGCCCTAATCTGTGCTTTCACCATCACCCAGGGAGACAGTCAGATGAGTTGCTCTGAAAGCACCTAACACAGATGAACTTCCTTCTGGAGGTGCTTGTCTCTTTTCTAGACACCAAAGGGACTTTTGCTCATGAGTTAGGACAAGCTCATAACTTTTAGCTAGGTAGATGTATGCAAAATGACTCCAGTGCAGTTAAGCCCCTCCAGTTCATTGTTGCAACAAGCCAAAGACAGCTGTGGTAGGCAAATTAAGTCAACTGCCACTGATGCCCAGCTGCTTGTTCCTACCCTCCTCCCCAAGGCTGTTGTCTCCTCGGTTCTGCGGGTGTAACTAGTTGTCAGGGAACTTTACTTTGGGTTTGTGAATGAACCAGGGGGAAAAAATGGCTGGACAGAGCGATCTGGGGTGGAAACCACCAAACATGAATCAGCAGTAGCTGGGCTACATCGTCCGACCATGATTGAAGCTTTAATTCTGCGGGCTTGAGCCTGGGCCCTGCACAGCAGGGTATTCTGTATATTAGGAAGGTCTCCTTTCCTAAGGACAGGGGGAGACCATTTCTCCCCTGCACATTAGCACAGGAAAGAAGCAGAGAAAGTCCGTGATAGCTTCTCAGGCAGGCAGTGCGAAGCAATGACTCCGTGAAGATTCTTCAATGGCAAATCTGAGAAATCAGCTGTGTGGCCATGCTGATGACTCAGCGCCACATGGTAATAAAAGGATGGGTCAAACAATTTTAGCTGCGAGATCCTTTCAGTAAGTTATACTGTGGTAGATTTCCACAAATATCTTCCTGTCATCTGCAGAGAAAATGCTCAGTGGTAGGTCATGAAAGAAAAGCAATACGTGTGCATTTTCAGTTCTAGCTGAACAGCTCTTATTTTTTCACTAGGTTTTTCTATACACAAGATGCTACAAATAATATTCAGATTATACTATGTCGCTCCTGGTCCCCTGAATCCGTAGTGGGTTAAAAGCTGCAAGCTCTGTATGCACTCACATCCCCTGGAAGAACTACAGTAATATGCAAATGGCACATCATCACTAATTCCTGGGAATGTTAGAGAAAATATACAAAAACTTTAATGAACGGAAGAAGAAAGAGAAGTGGTAACTGACGTTTCTAGCTAGGGAAAATGACAATCAACAGCAGAGCTACCAGCCAAACCCTCTTATAGGCCCAAAAATGCTAAAAGCTTTAGCTGAGTGTAAACAAATGCCATGTTTGGCGAAAAGCAGTCTTGAGGGACAGATCTGTTAACCATCAGTGGGCATGTTTCATCTCACCGCTCCTTTCGAGGCAGTTAAAGGGAGCTTTGTGTACCTGCTTACAGACAGGAGCTGTGGCTCTGTGATGCAGGAAACCATTGCCTTCCCCTCAGGCCTAAAACTGGAGACTATAGCTGCTGCCTACATATATAAAATATAATATAGACCATTTATAAACACAGAATTCTTCAAACGCCTTCCCTTAGGCTACCACTTTGCAATTATACACAAAAAGAGCAAGGGAAATGTCAACTTCAGGTGAAAACTCAGGACAGATTTATTTTTTAATTTAGTGTATAAAGTGAACCCATCTTGTTACGTTAGCCTGCAATAGCATGAAGTATTGTTTAGTGCTTAAAAAAATGAACCGTATCTCTGAAACCATGCCTTAAAAATCTGTGCAAGGTAAAGCACAAACCCAGGAAAGCATTAACTGTTGGTTTCACCCTCAGCTCGGGAGCAGTCCCACTGAAGTCAATGGCAGTGCTCATGTACTTGCTGTCCTGCCCATGCTTTGATGTACCTTTGCCTCGGGCCTCAATGACCTTCTTCCATGAGAGAAGCCAGTCTTCCCCCTTTTGAGCAAATACGTTCTTCATGCCTGCACAAGCCAAAAGTCAAGTCTTTCAGATCATCCCGAGTTCCCAAAATGTTTCTTGAATTGTCACTTCTTTACAGTCGGTGAGCTGTTCAGCTGGTGAACCAAAGCATCTCAAAGCAGATATTTAACAGCTTTGGTTGATTTTTAACAGCTTTTGTAGATTTCTTCTGTATGATTTAATGCAAAGCATCTCAAAGCAGATACTTACAGAAAGGGACAGCAAAGTCTGCCTACACCATTTGGGGGGGAGAGGGGTTGGACTTGGCGATCTCCAGATAGGTCCCTTCCAACCTCAGCTGTTCTGTGAACCTTTAAAAAAAATCTACAGGAAGCTAAAGCAATCCTAAGAAATTCCTTCTCCCAAGGAATTGCTCAGACTGTGCTTCCTGTACTAGGACATCTCCTTCCTGCAGCAATAAGTCACTGGGATCGACCCACCATCACTACGTCAGTGGGGACCCACGTAGCTGCAGAGGCTGAGCAACGGGAGATGCTGGTGGAAGTCTGCTCTGGCACTGCTCCACTGCAGTGAAGGGAGCATCCCAGCTGCAAACCAGTTCCAGGGATAGCAGAACCCACTGGAAGCTGGTGCACTTTCTTTATTTGCCTATCACAGTAATAAATCTGTGGTTAACCTAGTGATGGCTCATGGTTCATAATGTTAAAATAATTGCAATTTGATGAACAACCCCCTGAAAAAATGTTCTCAGCAAGAAAAAGATGTGTTTGAAAAATAATACAAATCACACAGTCAGGTCAAATCAATTTAATTTTCTGGGGCTGTTTGGCAATGCTGAAAGGGTACAGTCAGTCACACAGACTCATTCTTTATTTTTTACACTGTAATTTGAGTGGAGCTCTCTCATAACTGTGCTTTTTTTTCATCCAACAGGTGGTTTTGGGATATCTCACCTGCAGACTAGGAGTGTTTACAGGTATTTGTTGATTTATGTTTTTCTGGATAACTTCCCAGCACTAAAAAGTTAACCTCGCTAATTTTTCTCTACAGTGGAAAATGTGCTTGCAATACCTAAAGGTAGCACATTAATGATTACTGACATAATCTGTGCCCTGAAACACAATCTCTGCAGATATTCACATGGCTTCAGGCTTTTATTTTCCAGCCTGAAGAAATTGTTTTATAGTTTTTAATCTCAGACCCCTGGGTTAGAGGGATATAACTGTGGATTAGCCATGAGGCACAGCTAATTGCCTAAGAAGTCGTCCAGATGGATAAATTTAAATCAAACCGTCAGTGATGGTCTGTGTCTTCAGGATCTTTGACCTTGCTGTCGGCCAGAGCCATGTAGCTGGCGGTCCCTGGGTGGGATTCCCAGGCTGCATCCCGGTCCCGAGCACATGCTGCCTCCCACCTTCCTGCAGTATGACCTGTGCCTCTTACCCTTCCTGGGGCAGCAGATGTGGTGAGCCATCACCACTTCTCACCAGGAAAGCAAAATGCAGAGTCCGCCTGGCTCAGCCCAGCTGGAACAGACACACTTCTTCCTGCTGAGCATCCTTCAGGAGAATTACGCTGGACCTCTGTTACAAAAATAAAAATAAAAACCGAACCCTGCCCCCCTCACCTCCACCCAAACCCTGAGTAGCATTACTACAGGCATTTTTTTATGTGAAAGCCACAAATTTGCCTTCCCTTTCTGCCTGTCAGGAGTCTGGAATCAGGCCAGATGTGTTCACTTTAAGAGTCATGTCTACATGCAGAAGAAGTGATTCAGTTTTAAGGTGTTATCACCTGTAAACATACACTTGCTTTGATAAGTTGTAGACCTACCTCAGGAATAAAGTACAGTTTGGATCGGTTATTACATTGGTTATATCCACTAATCCATCTTTCCTAAAACTCCTTCTAACAACTGGAACCA
This sequence comes from Fregata magnificens, assembly GCA_013389945.1. Lineage (NCBI taxonomy): Eukaryota > Metazoa > Chordata > Aves > Suliformes > Fregatidae > Fregata > Fregata magnificens. Next base: position 123,211 of record WAAD01032121.1, on the reverse strand, counting down.
CTCTGAGAAATTTCAAACAACCTTTTTCATGTACAGGAATGATTAAGTGGCCAAAAGAGGCATCTCTCCTTTCCCCTTCAGAGCTGAACTTTCCTGTGTAGCCGAAGAGGCAAAAGCCTTCTTGCCCCACTGAACATCTGGCAAAACACTGTGCATGAGATGTCACGCAATTGTATGGGACAGTTTCTGGAGTGACAGGGGGGGTAGCAGGATGTAAGTGCCTTCCAAAATCGGTGAAACTTTGACTAGTCCATAAAATCACACAAAAATCCTTCTACCTTCTGTTTCTTACTGCAAACTATTATGAATGCACAGTCCAGTGACTGTAGACATTCCAGTGACATTCAAGAAAAATTCATTAAGTTAGGTAAAATCCAGGTTTGGAAAAGACTTTTACTACAGGCTCGTGTTGCACATTCATTTTTTTTTCCTTGTCGCTGGTAATCTCACTTCAGTTTTTTTTAAGAGTTTCATCTATATCAAAGAGAAAACAGGTCAGATCATAGTAAAATATCTTTCTAAAGTAATTGTAGAAATAATTACATACCATAGGCTTTTTCCCTTCCTCTGCCCAGGAAGGGGAATTTTTTCATTGGCTTCTGTTGATGTTACATTCCCCTCACCATTCTGAGGCATATCAGTAGTGTGAATAATGTTGCAATTTTTCTTTCCTATATAAAAGCCTTAATATAAATTGTATTGCATTAAAATAATTGCTAGGGAATGTAGGACAGTATTGGCACAAACACTTCCTACCCACTCAAGTGAATGGAGAATCAGCAAGGTGTGAGATCCGAAGAGTTTGGGAGACAGTCAAGAGCTCTGATACTTGACTGAACTCAGGTTCTGATTGTAGGTGCAGACCTCGAATAAGACACAGCCGATATCTGTAGATGAGGTGACCCTAAAAAGAAACATTTATTTCAGGAAACCTCTGCTTTAAGCTGTAAAAGCAAGGAATGGGTCAAGGAAAATACAGTATATATTGGCAAACAGTCATGAAATGTGTACAAGTATGCACTGGCTTTGCTCTGCAAACTTTCCTAGTACCTGATGCTTTAAGCGATCATCCTTGGAATGTATTATTAAATTATAAATATGTATTTAACAAACAGAATAAGTATTTGAGGATGTCAGTCAAGTGTAAGGAAATATCTAAGAGAGCATAGCCAAAAGGAAAGTGCTTGCCCATTGTACAGTAATGGATGTGCGTGGGATTCAAAATATATCATTGAGGTAACACGATACCATACAGCATATGACTAGCAAAACCATAGACTTACACTGCTACTGATCTGGCTGAAAAATATTTAGCAGAGCTCTAGAACATTAAACAAAGGAAATTTCAGATCTTAAGTCAATGGACCAATTCAACATTTTCCATTCCAAGAATGTACCAAATAGGAAAATAAAATCTCTGTCTAAACAACAATTAATTTTATTGAGTTTTTTTTCCTCTGGTGGAATATTGCAATTGGAAAAAAAATATTTTTTACTGTTTCATTTTCATGCCTGAAAACTAACATTTTTCCATGCATAAGATTTTTGTGCTCAAATCATGGGATTTCAAGGGGAAAAGTTCAAATTAACGGTATAGAGAATGAGCACAATAAAATACAACTCTCCCTAACTAAAGATTAACTCTTGCCTTGAGTGAATTTTGAAAAAGGTAACAAAAGAGTTGGGAATGGAGGAAGAGAAGGTGCCTTCTGCACTAATGAATCTAGTCTCCCACAAAGTGCACAAACATGTTTCTTAAGTGCTTGGAATTGCAAGGTAACATTTCATTCAGTTAGGGGAAAAAAACTGATAAGGAGTCCTGGGGTCTTTTACCAAGGGAGGAGCATGAGGCTTAAAATTTTAATGAAATAATTGGGAATTTCATGTTGCAGAACTTAAAGCACACCCCATGAATTGGGAAGAATTTAATAAAGCGGTGTGTAAAAGTAAAGAAGAATATTTTTCACATCTTGAACTGAAAAGAAAACATGCTGGCAAGAGACAAGCTTTGAGAGGAGGTACCACTAATTTGGCAGAAAAAGGTAATTTTTAAGAAACTTCTCAAAACAATGTCAGGGCAGTCCAGCTATAGGAATTTTTATCCTAGAAACCATTAAGCAAAGAAAACTTTTTGTTATTGTACTATGGGGTGTCCTTGCAGTTGCTGGGAGAGATGGTGGGCTTTCTGACTTCTGAGAAACATGACAGCTGCTGCTTCTAGCTATTCCATCTCATTGCCTCCAATTCTTTTTTTCCTAAAAGATTCTCCAGGGTTCAGCCAGCCGAAAGGTAGCGACAGTGAAAAGACCTTCTCATGCTGAGGAAGCCATGGTGGACGCGCTCCAGCCACTGTCCCCATCCTGTGCATGTGCCTTTCCTCACCACAGGAGAGGAAGGGCAATTTTTATGGCCCTACTAAACACCTTCCTTGTGGCCAGGACCTCTCTTCAGTGGCGTGAGAGGAGGAAAACCTCCAGCAGCACCTCACTGGCAAGAGGCGGTGGCTAGTCTCCACCTCTTCCCCTGTGGAAAAGGCCATACACGGGATGCCTTAATGCTTCCGGGAAGCTAAAGGAAAGCAGTTCAATAGCAACAGGTTGCCTGGGTCAGACATGATGATGCTCCTGCTTGCTCCCTTACCCTTTCTTTTCCGGCCACCTGGAAACAACAGTTCTCCTGTCTGTTCTTTCCCATCCCAGTGACATGAGGGAACAGGAACCACAAAGCTAAAATTATTGTTGAATTTAGGATTTCTAGAGGCAATACTGAAGACTTAAGTTTTATTGGCAATAGACACATGCAGTTTATTCCCTCTGTGTTATAGTAATCAAGTGCTTTAGCAGCCAGAGCAATAATGAATACCAAAACCTCAGTACTTTTCTGTGGTGGTCCTGTGAACTGATGACTCCTGAGCCACTGACAAGTAGGAGATTTCAATCAGATTACCTGAAAGGGTGCCTGGAAGCATGATAAATGAAGGTAATTAGTCACTGTCCTTGCAGGTCTGCCTGGTCTGTAAAGTACGAGACAGTCTGCTGCTCCTGCAGATGGGAAGTCACAGGGAATCCCAGCCCCACGCAAACGGGGCTCTTAACGCATCACCTCCCAGATTAAACATCTGCAGCACAACACTGAGAAAGGAAGAGGGAGAAATGAGGACAACCTTTTCAATGCCTTGATCTTTTCCTTATTTGTAAAAGCAGCCCCCAAAGTACTTTCAGCACAGGCAATTTAGGTATTTTTTTCTAAATAATACCTACCTATGTCTTTAATTTTTCTGTACTGCATGCACAGAGGCAGTCGAAGCTGGAAATAGGCCCGACCCATTGGCTCAGATTGAGGACCGGATCCAGCCTCTTTCAGAGTTCAGGGGTGTTCAGGCTGAGCCCATTGCTAATAGCTATATTTTTACAAAGGGACTAACAAAGCCACTGGTGATATAAGACACATACCCCCACAGTAATAAGCTTATACATAGAGGAACATTTCCCGTAGATCAGATTACAAGTGAGAATTGTACATGCATTTCTATATATTTAAATTCCTACTAACTAGGAGGTGAGAGTAAGTAGTAACCACCCTGTTGAGCCAGCTGTCCCTTTATGGTTATCAAGCCATAAAGTTCTCACATGAGAAAAGGTGTCAGTATACCTACAGACAGCAAATCATGTGGAGGTGTTGAAGAAGGTGAAGATTTACTGCAGACATATGCAACCGGGCATTAACTTGACTGGAAGTCATTGATGCTGTTGAAGGAGAAAGGATTTGCTTGTTTCACAGGCTGTAGTATTTTACACATTTTCCAACGTACTTTTTCATAGCAGAAAACCATATGTAAATCTCCTTTAAAACATGGTAAACATAATTGCAGATAAATCCATTCTAGGCTAAAAAGGGGCAGTTAGAGGCTACCCCCTCACCTGTGATTTTAATTCGGATCAAGATGGCAGAATCAGAGCAAACTCTGCACGTTGGTGCTTTCCCCTCTGTCCCTGGGAGAGAAGCTACTCTGGAAAGGGAGGACATGTGTTTGGCCGGGGGGGCAAAAGTTTGTGAATGGGCTGGCAGCTCTTCTCTATCTCTATGAAGTTGTGCCAGAGTTTCAGTGTCACCATAGCCAGTTCCTTACGAGGTCCCCTGCACTGCTCTGTGCAGGGGAGGTGCAGGGAAGAAAAGTGGTCCCTTATCTGCAGTTAATGATTTAGCACTGAAAATGGCTGGAAAATGAAGAAATTAGGACAATAAAGTGCCTTGAGATCCACATGCAACTGCCTTCCCATTGCCCTGTGCATGTCTCAGAGGTGCAGGAGAGCTGCTGAGCAGGCTGCTGGCTGCTTGTACAATCGCCCCAACGGGATGGCATGGGGGTGAAGGTTTTGTCCAAGGACAGTGATGGTTACACAAAGAGCCTGCGGAGTGGAGCAGATGCTGGTTTTCAGGCCCATTGCAGATGAACCGCAGCTGCAAAGTAGCAGCAACGCTCCTCCCGACCCCTGAAGGGTGCAGGTGTAAGCACAACCCAACAGGGTTTTGAACCTGTGGCATCAGAAATCTCCCTGTGTCCTACGTGAGGAGGTTCAGACACTGTTATGTGATCAGATAAAGAAATTAGTGTGTGGAGAGGCTGGGCGAGTACATATTTGAGATTCATAAATTATATATGCAGATACAGCAAAGATGCAGGACCAAATATTGCTCTCTGTTAGTAACAGTGTAAATCCTTATGAACTCCCTGGAAGTCAGTGAATCTTGTTGCAGATTTGTGCAGGCTTGTCCCACTATGTTTCTTAATGTATTTAATTAAATATTATTCTAATTTGACTAACATACTCTGCAGGAAAATTATAATGAAAGCTAGCCACAGAGTTTTAGAAATGCAGTTACTAGGCACAGAATAAGTCCAAATTAACATTTCATTTTGTGGGAAATGTGCTAAATGCAAAGATTTTGGTCAATACATTCGCTCCAGAGAATATGGTGTTTTACTGAAATGAGAAATATTTGCTAGGAAATATTGAATCTCATTATGTTTAAATGGTATTTTTGATGAGCAAATTGGAGACAATATGTTTTGTTTTGAACTAAAGGTTTGAATTGCAACATTTTGAATTTATATTACCCAAAATGAAGTTTTGATATAAATTTGAGATGTGATATTTGTATTTAGGAAACATATCAGCCTTGCGATAAAAATGTCCACTTTCTTGGTGGACAGAACAGTCCGGAGCCCAAATTGCCCAGCACTTTTCATACCATTACATACCTCAGCTATTGTTACTTTTGGTCCAGTAACAAATAATGAAATACCACTTAATGAACCTGTTGTAACAACAAAATTCTCTCTCTGCCATGAATCAGAGATATATATGGCAATTCACACACAGATAAAATTACTAACAAAGCTGTAAGAAAAAAACCCCAGGTATTTATTCCTGGAGAGATTCCTGCAGGTGATGTATTTTCCACTGCTGATAAAATTTGTGCTTTACAGAATCAATATCACTGGAAACCCTCATAGTATGGTCATGGTGTGCTCAGGCTCAGAGAGTGCTGCATGTGTACTATAGGAAAAGTAGAATATTAGAGTACAATTTATGTTACTTATTTCTGTACATAATTGGGCATTTATCACTGAGCATTTATCACTGTGGCTCTGGATTTCCTCTCACAAGAGATGGTACAGAGTACATTCGATTCAGAAAAATCCACAGTGCCTATTGCTTTTTCCTCTCAATATTGTTAGGTGAAAATAACATCCCTGACACATTTTTTTGCATTTCACTGATGCCACCTATTTTATTAAAACCTTTATGTAAAACCACATCAGTTGTGCTGAGGGAAAATAATACCCCCATCAATTTAGCTATAGTCAAATCAAAACCATTTTCACAAATGACTGGCAGATTTTTGCATTTGGTTTACATGGTTGGGTATGTTTGTTTTTATTACTCAGTTGTTTTTAATGAGTAAATTTGTTTAGACTGTGGGGAACTTAAAATAATTGTAAATATTTTCTGGCTGGTTATTGAAAGGAGAACTCAAATACTTTTCAGAATGCATTGATATATAACAAGCATAGCAGTCTTTTTTTTTTTTTTCCTATAGGCTCCAACATACATGGATATCATATGTTTTTCCTAAACCCAACGCCCAGGGCTTTTCTGCAGAAGTCCCAGCTGAAGACAAGGGATATAGCTGGAAAATCTGGGAGCAGCTCTGATCCACCATTCCAGCTTCCAGTTCGGCCTGGACACAGGCACTCAGAGGTTATTTCAAAATATACCCAAGATTACTAAGTTTCACAAGAAGTTTCCGGCTGTTGTAAAGATGAAGTTGTCTTGGCCTGGTCCTGTTTTCCCATCTTGCAATGAATGTAGCTTCATAAGGCTGAATCTAATTTATTTACCACAATAAAATTATCACACACACAAAATCTGTCAGACCAAAGTTTTGAAATCCTTAGTCAGATGTAATTAGGCAAAAGCCTGGCTTTAATTAGAAAAAAATATCACATAATCCCAATTCACCTACAATACATCACACAGAACATAATTATGTTCTTCAGTGGAAACAAATTTTAGTCTTCTACCACAAATAAGAAAACCCACTATGTGAAAGGTGATCTGTTGAAATGAGGAGCTCTTCAAATTATTTGACTTCTAAACTAACACAAATATTCTTAATATTAGATTTTATGTAAGAAGTAAAATTTCTAAACTGTTTAACTAAGAGCATATGCCTGAGAATTCTTGTGGTTATACACCATATTTCTGATGCTTGTCCTATACATCAGGTTTCCCATTAATTTCATTGGAACCAGGATTTCCCTGGTAGTACCCTTTGTGGTACTTAACAGTTTCACTAGGTTTACTTCCCAGTTTTGCAGCTATGTCACATTCATTCATAACAAATGTAACAAAAAAGTCGAGTCTCAATTTTTGCTAATATTTATCCACTACGCCCATAAAAATGATCTCACTGAAATTAATTGAACTGCTCATATGAGTAAAAATTTGGCCTCCTGATTTATGTCAGATGTGCAGAAGATGGTCTCAACATTTCATCACTCTTGTAATTTAATAAAAATTTCTATACGCTGAAGAGGAAAGGCTGAATACAAGAGATCCCTCTGCCAGACTGGTGAAAGCTTAGAGCAAGTGTATGGATTTAGACTGAAGAAACACACAAGCATTTGTGCCATGCTTCAGTTCATCTGGTATGTACAAGGAACCATAATTACAAACACAGGAATGTCTGCCATGTACTTGCCCACATAGCACTGCTGTATCTCTGCCAGAACAGGCAGTAAATATATCACTGTAGAGTTACAGTAGAGATAATATGAAAACGATTATCGTAGGTAATTTCAGGCACTTCTGCAGGGCAGCCATGTTTGCTGGCCTGGACGAACTCATTTTCCCCAAATTCAAACCACTTTGAACATGATGTGTTTGAGAGTTTAGCTCAAACACAAATATTATCCCATTTTTCAGTTGCTGAGGAGTGATTAAAAGAGAGGGACAAAGAACAACAGAGGGCATATTAAATAAATAAAATAAATAAAAGTAAATAAAATAAAAATAAATTAGGCTGTAAGTCAGCTTCATTTGACTGAAAAGTGTGCTTTCAATGGAGCTAAGGTGTACCACAAGAAAAATGAGCTGGAGAGCCATTGCATTATTAAACAGCCACTATGGAAGTACAGCTCACCAATTTGTGTGAGCTCACCTGTGTTTTTCGGAAGATTGGAAGATGTTATTCTATCACAAAACCATGGCATAGGCTTCCTCTTAGTTAGAAATCCACCTTCTTCACTGGAAGTGAATTACTATGAGTAATGAATAGCACAAGATGTTGGCAAATCTGGGGGGCGGTGGGAGGATGGAAGGTTCGTAAAACTTTCTAGCCTTTTGAAGTTATGATGACATATATAAAAGTTCTCAAACATAAAACTCCAAGACCCTTGACTTACCTTAATATTCACCTTTCACATGCACATAAATTAATATTACGAATATTCACCAATACAGATCTACATGAGAAAGCTACTGAATAATTGCAGCTGTCCGTCAAAATATATGAACATATTCATATACATACATGGAATTTTATATTATCACCACCACAGTAACTAGCTACAAAAGACCCCCCCCCAAAATGGGGGAGGGGGAGAAGTCTTTCTCTTTTCACAAGATTATTAAGTACTAATTTACAATTTACAGTATCCTCAATACAGACACTGTTTCTGTAGTAAGTGAGATATTCAGAGAATGATTGAAAAATACGCACGTCTGTGATTTGTACAGGTGTTGTGGGTAATACGCTGTCTCCTATAGGAAACCATATAGGACTATTTATGGCTGCAGCCAAACTCTGCTGTCAGTAGCCTGGCCCACCTTTCAGCACGTGATTACAAAACCCGAAGAATTTTATACAGAAGTGTGAACCTTTATGTGACTTGTACTCAAACATAACATGGTGAGCACAGTTCTGAAATCACCCTGTAGTCAATTCTTTTCCAAATTTATTAAACTGAGATTTCAGGTTTGTTGCACTTGTCAGTTTGGTAGATATTTCTCAGATCTTCTACATAGTTACTGAACAGGGTGAGTAATATATATACAAACTATTTAAATACATAGTTTTTTGAGGCATTACAGATAATTTGCCAGAGATAAGCAGGTCTGCAAAGATGAGTCAAGCACTACTGTGGAGCTTTCTGCAAAGCCACTGATGCCATGTGACAGGCACTTGCTGTGGCAGGGTGGCAGCGCAGGGACATGGCAGGGTGGAGTGCACCGGAGGATCTCCAGTTATGCAGCATCACCTGCCTGGGGACAGCAGGCGGGCATGCAGCCCCCGCGGGGCTCTGCCAGCCCCGGAGCAGCTGCGGCAGAGTGGGGTGGGGAGGGAGGGGAGTCGCCTCCCCCAGGAGGGAGACCCTGGCCGTGCCAGCCACACGCTCAGCCGGTGCTACTGAAGAGCTGAAATCAATCTTCTTTCCAATATTCTTATTGAATTTTCAGTTCAAAGCATATTGCTGAGCAGACGGAAAAACACACACTGTGATCCAGATTTTCAAATATTTCAGGATCTGCTGTTGGGCCCAGATTTTTCTGAAGCTCGTGTTCAGACACCCAAGTTTTTATAAAAGCTGAAAATAGCCTACAGCCCTGCCATACCGTGTTTGCAGCTGGGCTCTCACAGCAACTCAGCATATAACGCACCGCCCTCCACGGGGGTCCAGAATGGAAACAGCTTTTATGAAAATTGTCCCCCTGTGGATAGCAGGATGGAAGAAGGAGGAAGGTATACTGTAGTCAAGAATTGGCCGTGAAGAAATACGTGTGCGTGGGCCGTGCAGTGCTGCATGCAGGAGCCTACCATTTTAAATAAGCATCAGACCCTCTGCACGTTTACCATACACATAGTATGTCCACGTGTGTAGTAGGTCTAATGTGACACAGAAGTATTGGATTTACTGTGCACATGCTGTAAAGCTCATCTGTGTGCATGGAGTGGAAATATTTGGCATTTGGGGAGCAGAACTTGGATGAACAAGAACTGAGACTAGGAAGGCAAGAAGTCTGGAAGAAAAACAAAGGCAAAATTGGGGACACATAGCCCTCGTGTCAAACCTTTCCATGACCCAAGTGGCACAAAATACCCACTGAAAATCTGAATCCTGGATGGTAAGTACTCTGCTTGCTCCTAACTACTGACTGTATAACACCAGGGCAGTCATTCTAAGAAAGGAGATTGTCAGAAGCTTTTAGAAGGAAATACAACACCTTAATAGCACCTCCCATACTGAAGGGTATATCACTACTGCAATGATTAAACACTCCCAGGGTTGACAGTGACAGTTGACAACTCTGTTGAAACTAACCCCAATTGTCTTTATGGCATAGACATGTCTGTTCACACTGGAAATGGCTTTTCCATTTCCTTCTCCTCTATTTGGCAAAACCCATTTTTTTAGCATACTTTTCAAGTTTGGGATAATTAGAGCATTGATCCTGAAATCCGAGCCATCATGGGGTAGATACAGGGCTGTAGTTTGTGCAGACCCTTGTTGGGTTTCAGGCTCCATACACACATATCTGATCGGAGATTTGGGACCTTTTATTGCATGTTCACATAGTCTGCTGGGGAAAATCATAGCAAGTGATAGAAAATACTCATATGGTTTATAAGGAGAGGAAGACTCACATTTTTATCAATCAGCTGCAGTCCAGATTGTAACGCTCTGCCTGATGTACAGCACACCAGAAAAAACTGAAAGTCTGGCTTCCAGGAGAATTATTGTACCCTCTGTGGCTGCCTTTTGAATGGGGAATCACTTGCAGTCTCCTCTAAGATATTGTAACACAAGAAAGAAAGAGAACCCAGGAGAGCACATACAGAAATCATCCAGCTTACAAGTAATGCTTGCTTCCTAAAGTCTATTTATTTTCCTTTACAAATTCATATACTGTGATAAACAAATACATAACCTATGAAAAACAATGCACCATGTGTTCACTTATGGTTCCACTATTTTTCAGAAGACAGTCTTTCTACAAGTTGTTGTTTTACTCATAAGCAAATGATCTCTACAAGAAGAACTGTTTCCATTCATAAATCATAAATACCGTGTGATTTTTGGGTCCACTGTGTTTAAAAACTTGACACGTTTGTCAAAATAGTTCAATGCAATCTGGTACATCAAAGGTTAGGGGATTCCTATGGCTCACATGACTAATCTGGATTAAGAAAGAGGAGAAAAACTGATGCAAAAGAGGCTGTGCAGGGTGCAGGGTGTGAGCTGAAAAGGCCAAGCAAGTCTGAGTACATTTATTTTGGGTTTGGTTCTGCAGACTAATAAAGCGAGTTCAGAGGTGAAGGTCAAGGTCATGAAACATCCTGACCAGTTTGTCCTTTTGGGTGGTGAGTTTGCAGCAGAGATACAATCCTGCTCACACAAATCAGATCCATACTTAGGAATTCAGAACAAAATGTGACTGTAAACTCCTACAATGTTTACCCCCAAACAAATGCGATTTGGGTTTCAATTGGTGAATCTCAGGGGAAAAAACAATGCACAAACTGAAACATAAGAGTAAATTTTGCTTTCATGACAGAGTTGTCTGCTTTTCAGCTGGAAATTTAACAAAAGATGTGGGGCTATGTAAAACAAAAGTTTCTACAAGTCATCTTGCTCAGAGCTATTCATTTTGTGCCCGGGGCCTCCCCATCAAAGGGAAATTTTCCATTAATTAAGTAGCTGTTAGAGACAACTCGTCTTTTTAAGATGGTATTTATACAATTTCTATTCATCTGACATCCTACATGCGACCTATTCACAGGAAACTTTGTCTTAAGTACTATGGAAGTACCTAGGAGAATGGAACTGGGAAATCCAGGATAGATTTTGGGGCTGCTTTGAAAATGCAAAATCACTGCTGGAGGTTGCACTGTGGTCACATGGGGAGAGTCTCTGTGGGTGCTTGTTCAGCAACCTGGGCTCTGAACTGATAAAGTAACTTTGAATACCCCAAAATTTAGAGAAATGATACTTTTTCTTTTTAATTGAAATTTTTAATTCAATTTTTAATTGAAAACATTATTTCCTATGTCAGACATGTTTTTCAAAAAGGTGTTCCTTTTTGCATGGGAAAATATTGGTATTAGCAAAGCTTCAGTCAATTAGCAAGGGCATAACAAGGGGTGATCCAGGGCTTGGAAAATATCTTTAGTTGAATTGCTTCAAAACCAGAAGCTGAGCCAGCTTGTCACAAGACCCCACATCTCTGCATCCTACTGCTTGGATTCCAAAAAGGTTGTAAAATATTTTTGGTTTGGGTGAGGCTCCAGGTAGTGTGTCCAATACAAAGCTTGTTATCCATGCAGTTTTGATGCACCTGGAGCCCCTGATTTATTTCACTAAATAGCAGCTATCCCAGGATGTAGAAGCAAGGCCTGAAACACGGATCACTCCCCGAATCCAGCTGCGTGGGTCTATCTGGTCTCTGGTGAGCAGCAAAACATCAGGCTACAATGGATCGTGTTTGCTGGTGGTGCTGGTGCCCTCCTGAGAAAAGCCAGAGCTGTTTTGTCTGCCCAGCACCAGCCGCTGCTGTGAAAGCTTCCAGCCCTCCCTGAGCTCTGCCTTAAAAACCAGAGCTGACCCGAAGCCTCCAGTTGGCCAGGCCAGGGATTGTTATTAACCCTCAGGCACCAGAAGCTGCAGCTGAAGTTTAGTGAACTTGCGCAAGGCTTGGACAAAACCTCAGCCCTTCCTTACACCCCAAGTCATGCAGCCCACCTGTAGAGTGGCCCTGCTCAAAGTCCCAGTTTCCACAAGTGCAGCTGTTTAAGTAGATCCAGTTTTCAGGGTGAGAGCCTTAGTGAGGCTCGGGATATGGCCCGTGCAGCGAGGCAGACCCCTGCAGCCATTTTATTTCATACTTCCACACCTCTGCAGCTGTCTTTGTACCTTTGCAAATCCCTTCTGAAAATGCCTCCTTCTCCTCTGACTCTTTAAATGCTCTTCTTCCCGCATGTCCTCTGCTAGGTCTGCTTATTGCTGATTTGTTTCTTACTCACAGTTATTTCTAGATTTCTGTGCCCTCTGCCCATCTTCCCTGGCACTTAACTGGAAGTGTGGTGCAAAAAAAAATGTAGGGAATGTATTCAAGACATCAAGACATTCCTATTAGCCTTGACACCCAATTTCCTTCAAAAATCAACTCTTATTCTTTCCTTTTATTCACAAATCTAATTCAGAATAGCTGATCAAAAAGGTCGAAAGTGAAGCAAACAACTGGCCCAGAAAATCCAACAGCTTAAATGAACTTTCCACCTTTCCACAATAAAGCATTCATAAGCACGGTAGCTAGATACTCCCGTTATTAATGATTCACTAGCAGTGTATCCATTAGTAATAAGCACTAGTGTCATGTCAATAGTGCATCTAAATTGAGCTAATTACATTACTTGATGCCTCATATTTTATGTGTATTATTTATTCCCCATGGGATAAACTCTTGGCTTTTCTCCAAAGTCAGCCAAACAGGCCTGGTAGTTTATTCTCCACTGGAACAAGAACAGAACAAAACCCTCTATATCCCACCCCGGTCGGCACCCTCAGGTCTGTCCCGTGGCCCGCAGTTTGCAGTAACTGTGACATTTCCCATTTTTTCTTGTGCCCAGGGCTGTGAGTGGTGCTTCTGTCTCATGTTTGCTCTGCGCCCTCACTCCTTAGCCTGAACCTCTGTGGTAGCTGCAAGCCATGGTGTCTCACCCTCCGTGGGAGAGGGGCCACCAGTGACCACACACAGACGTGTCATTCCCCACAAACACCTCTGGGAGGGAGCTAGTATTGTTCTTGCTCAGTATTTCTGTGTTGCTTTAATATTACCCTAACTCTCTGCAAGTTAGTGTGCCCTTTGAAGGGTTTCCAGACATTCAAAAACCCACAAAACTTTCTGAGGTGTCATCCTGCCTCGGGTTAATCCCAAGCCATTTTCATGTCCAGAGTAAGTCGAAATAGGTACAATTTCCAGAAGCAATGTCCTTCTCTAGGGAGTGTGAAGAAATTGTTCCCAGTAGGGCAAATCTTCAAAACATTTTTAAAAGAACTTTTATTAGAAATAGGGACATGTCCCTTTGTAAATGTTTTGGCTTACTTTTTTCACTCTTTGACCAGATGTGGTTGCTTATGTTTTTGCATCCCCAGCTGCTGGCTGCCCGCCTTTAGTATTCTAACTAATATAAAAGAGGTGGGCAATGGAGACACTCATACTCTCTAAGTTCAGGAACCTAACTTTAGTGAATAATTTATCCTAGACAATTACCCTGGACTTTTTCTGTAGTCTGTGGAAAAAGATAGTTCCAGGCATATATTCAAATCTCTTAAATTAGGTTCCTAAGTTGGCACATCACATGCAGCCTTCTTATTTGCATTTGGGGGGGGGTTGTGATTTGCTTTCAAAGGAAAATTCAGAGAGCTTATGTACACAAATATCCTTGTGCATAGTTTATCATCTCTCTTTTTTTACAGTGCCTTGATAAATATGTCTAAACACAGCACCCTTTGCCTAATTATTAAAAAATGGCATATTGAAAATAAAATTATGGACTTGTATTTCTGAAAACATGCTACATCACATCCCTCAAACAGAAATGCATACCCCAGAGAGGGTAGTATGACACAGCTGTGAGGATTTCAAGACTAGCCGTGTAGCTGGGATGGGGCCTAGAACTCATGCATCTGCTCCCACAGCTTTTAAAAAGAGCTCCTCTGAAACAGTACGTCCACCTAGACAGAGGACTTTTGCCTAAAGGCTCTGTTATCCCCACCTATTTCTGCAGATCTCCTCTTAACTACATGGAAAAGACATCTATGCTATTAATCAGCTGTTCTGGTTTATCACACATGTATTGAACTTTCACTGGTGAAATTCTCCTGGGGCTCTGAGTAGGACTTTATGCTCTCCTGAATTAGCAGAAACTCTGTGAGGGACAAATTGCTCATCAATGCAAGGGGGTGGGTCTTAGACATTTGGAAATTCAGTTATTCTAGGAGGAATGAACCTGGGGACTCTGATACCTATTGTGTACTGCAGATACCTGGGTATCTTACAAGGGTTCAAGAAACGCTCACCTTACCAGCATGTTTTGTGGTACAAACATCAACTTCAGTTCAGAAAGAACACCAAGGGGCAGGTTTCCACAGTTCCTACCAGCTGACTGCTGCACGTTGCTGAGGGTCACATTCTGGACCCCCAAAAACCAAGGGGCTTTCGGTGTTGTCTGCAGTGGGGCTGAGATGTTTCTGCGAGCGTCCTCTCCTCTCGGGTTCTGCTTCTCCAAGTGCCGGAAACAAAGGAACAAAGTGCTTAGAGTAAGTGACTCAAAACACAGGAGAGGTTCAGGACAGGTTAAAAAGAAAAACCATTCAGCAGGGAGTCTATGGAAAAATCTGAGGGAAGCCGTGACATAAAACAAATCCAATACCTATCCCCACCAGAATCTCATATTACGGTTGTACTGACTGACATATTATAGCTGTCAAAGACTAATGCTACTGTAAAAAAACTGTGATGTCAATTTGATTGTTCAAATACTCATGAAAATAATTTTTTAAAAAATTTCTATGCAAATTTGACTACAAAGACAATATAATTGAATTAATACATATTTTTACTTTAAAATACTAGCACCATGCTAGAAGTTTCACTTTAATTGAAAATAATTTAAATTATTGTTTTGCTCTAAATGAAATAATAGAAAAAATATTGTAAACTGGAGTATAAAAGCATATTGTTCTAGAGAAACATTTTTCAATATAATTTTATTGCATCTATTTTGCTGTCAACTTAGCAACTTCTGAGACCTCATAATAAAAATATTTTATTTGATTTATCCATTCGACTTGAGACCATGAATCTTGAGCTAATGCTGTAAGGTCAGGGAAGTTTAGGAATTCAGTGGTCTCAAATGAATGTCAGTTAGTAAGAGGTGCTCATGGAGGGTCTATTAATAATGAAAGCCCCAGGCAAATGTATAATGCAAGTCCTTCAGATCACAACACAGAGTTCACATTCTCTTGAGAGTCATCTGCGGAAGAGATGTTTTGTTATGATGAAGAGAATATAATATAGAGTAACAGAAAGAAAAATCTATATTGTGCATTCTATATGTGTGATTTTATGTGACAGTATAGCTATTGCTACATAAATAGGAAGAGAGACCTCTGACAACAGAGCTAGTGAAGACTTCAAAAGAAAGACCATTTTCTAACCTGTGTATTTTAATATTTAAAAATAGTAAAATGTATAAAAAGTCCAAATAGACACTATTTTATGTCTGGTGATAATCTAAATATAGAAAATACAGTTTCATTACAGCCTAATCTTTCATCTGACTTAACAACAAAACTGAATTCCAAGAGAGGCATAAATGTAAGTAAGTGCTTAATCACCAGTATATAATATGCTCAAATCAATTTACAAATGTTAGGAAATAGTCCTTGTGATTTTACTAGTTAGGAAAATAAAAAATATATTTTCTGTATTTTATGAATGGAATATATCAGAGTCGCATAACAAATGAATAGGGTAGTAGGATTAAAGTACAGGATTTGCTGGTTCCTAAACCAACACTCATACTATGGTAGAATATTTTTTCCGTTTAGGATGAATATCAAGGGATGTAGATGGACAGAAGTTATACTTGTGTTTTGTTTAAGGACGTGCAACTCCACACTCTCCTCAAGAGATGTATAGGAGACCCCTGTGTTTCCAAGACTATGGATGGGTCCCCTAAGTGCTTGACCGGAGTAAGCCGGCTATGGCCACAGGTACAGAACAAATCGAACCAGGGCTGTATACAGAGGCAACTCCATGGTCCAAGGACATGGTGACTATACTCTTCCCCTTCCCCTCCCCGGGAGCTGCTGCTGTTTTACACGCAGGGAGGATGACGCAGGTCTGCAATGTGGTCGGTACCCAAAGGCTTGCCCATGCTGCCAGGGCAGCCAGCTCAGGGGCAATCAACGCTGGTGGAAGCAGGCTTGGGCTGCCATGGTTGGGGTGGATTTACTGAGGGATTTACATAGTGTGGATTAATGGGAGTGGGACCTTGGCAGACATGTCAGCTCACACATTTTATGTATCCAGCTCACACATCTGGCCCTTATTTCCACCAGGTGCATCTGGTGTGTGGGCTTCAGGAGCAGGAGGCCAGCTGTGGTGCTCAGCTGTAGCCCAGGACCATGCACGTCTTTTTGGCTGTGGCCCAGCACCAGAGCTGACATGGGGCAACGTGCCTGTTTCTTGTGACCCAGCATGGCAGGGATAATTGCACCTGTGCCATGTGGGAAAACTGCAGCCGTCCTCCTGTACAGGGCAGCTGTCCCACTTCTGCCTCCTCCCATCACCTCCCCAGGTCACTTTGGGCTGTGGGTCACGTCAGGGTTACATCGTCTTTGCCCGTGACAAACTGAGCCAACATGGTTTTTTTTTCTGGGGCCTCACTGACAGTTTGGTTGGTTTTGTGGTATCAAGGGGGGATGTAAAGATCACTTTTGAGAATGACTGTTGAGTTCAGCTGTTCGTGTCCCAAAATAAGAATGCATTTTTGGTTCTCTGTACTGACTTTCAAGAAGGCAGAGAGGTACTTCAGGTGAAGATCTGATTATGTTCAAACACTGAGGACATATTGGGCCAATCCGTTTGGGCATTTTTTCAAAAAGATTATGTTGCCTGTGAACACTGATGATTTCATTCTCCAAAGACAACAAGTAAGTACTAAAAACATTTCTTATTTTAAGTATTAAGCAACAAATATGTGCTATTATTATTTCCTATTACTCTTTTTAATAACAATCCACAAGAAAAAAGAGTGCAAGTTACTAGGGATGCTGTTCATCAAAGTGAGTCATCTTAAGTTAGTCAGAATTACTTAAGTCTCACTGCAATTCCTGTCCCGGGCTTCTGAACCCACACAGCATTTTCTTGGGCAATTGTTAAAACTTCTATTGGTTTAGTTACACCAGTCTCCTATCTTATCAGCTTAGTATTGTTAAGACAGAGAAAGTCACAGATATACTTTTTAAGACAGTTAACTGTCCTAAGAGCTTTTAGCCCTGTATGGGAAAGGATGCTGGGAGGTTGTATTTGCCAAGGCATATGAAATGTCACCTTCTCAAGTCCCATGTGGTTTGTCTGCTGGCTACTCTTTAAAGAAAGGCTCCTATCCTGGCTTTGGGAAACGGAAAGAGTTTCTCTCCTGGGATCTAGTAAGAGGCTCATGATACGTTTACGTCATAGGGATCAGAACAAAGCAAAGAACAAATGTTTTTAGCCTGGATCAAATGCTTGGGGAACATCCAGACTGGCAAGGTATCCAAGAAACACTGCTCAGAAAGCTATAGCTTTCCTTTTACCAGCTTGTGGAAGAAGGCCAAGCATTTGTCATCCAGCTTTGTATGATATTTTAAGATTTTTACGCTGTTAGTTATTAGAGCTGGTCCTAACATGAAGTTGTGAGATGGAACTTCATCTAGGCATGCCAGCTGGGGAACGTACCTGTCAGCTTACATCTGCTGTTACAGAAACCATGGTTTCTATAAAAGCAAAAATGCATTATAACCATAATCCTAGTCAAGGGCCTACATAAGTGCACGAAATCTAACATAGACTGACTACATGGACAAGCGGTCCATATAAATATGCAGAATGATGAGGTTTTCACAGCACATGGTAATATATTTACTTCTTTAAGAGTAGGGACCATGCCAGCCAAACCCCTGTACCTAATAAGTTCTGACAATCAAGTGGGTTACAGCTGTCAAAATACTGATAGTACTGATAACCAGCTGATTTGGTTGTAGCATTTCATGTTGCAATGTTCTAAGGAAACTGATTAAATTGGCATCTCATAGCATTTGGGAATTTAATTTACTCCTTCCCTACTTCATTCAAAATTCTTGAGGCTGTCACCTACTAATCCCTTGTGTGCACTTTGCATCTGATGGCATGCACACAAGAGAAAAGGACTAAAGGTTTAGTCATTTGCCAGCAGGGCTGTGGAGAGGCAGTCCTTTGTTTCAAATGCAGCATGGTTTTTGGAAGCGTTTAATGTTCCTACTTGCAAGCACTAAAAGTTTTAAATGCTATGCTTCAAGTATGAGTGCTTTGGGGAACCGCAGGAGCACTTCCATGGTCTGAATATTTTGGGCTGCATGTTGCAAATTCATTTCAGGAGAAGACCTGAGGAGATGTTAACCTTCTTCCCATGCCCTACTTTTCACAGGTGCTGAGCCCAGAAGGGACCTCCATCAATTTCCAACGTGTGCTCTGCTGTGAATGCAGCTATCACTGGGATCCAGATTAAGGAACGTGCCACAGAGTGCCTCTTCCTCATAGGAAGCATAGGATCAGGCCTTAAAACATCCTAAAACACAGGATTATAAAGACAACTGACTTTTTCCCCTTGAGGCAGAGATAAGACAATTCAGAACTCATTGAAGCACGCTGACAGGATGTTTACAAAGAAAAATGCATTGTGGGGAGACAATCTTTCACATACCACCATGGAC
Source organism: Fregata magnificens (assembly GCA_013389945.1). NCBI lineage: Eukaryota > Metazoa > Chordata > Aves > Suliformes > Fregatidae > Fregata > Fregata magnificens. The sequence continues at coordinate 104,124 of WAAD01032121.1, read as the reverse complement.
ATGTCATTTAAATTGTATAAGGAAGTTCTTCATCACTTTTAATGGGGAAAAAAGCAATTTGCCTACTTTTTTCCCCACTTGTATCTTGACCCCTAGTTCAGAGAGAGAGATAGGATCTAGGAACCAAAACTCCATGTTTACAAATAGCACTATAAAACCCACATAGCCATTGGTACTAGATATGTTTTTGTTGCCCATATTCCTCCAGCTGGTCTAAAAAAAAAAGTCATTAATAATTAAATAATTAGCATCAAGCTAAAGAAAATTCCAAATGCAAAACTTCCCTAAAGATGCTTACTGAGGCTCCCTTGCTGTGATTGCCTTTGGCTATGTTGCAGCCATTGCTTGTTTTGCAGAGCTTGAATGTCTGTAGTCTGAAAAATGGTGCTGACAGGAAAACTTAAATATAACAAATGTCATACAAAAAGGGGCTAACTCTGTAATGGCCATTGTCTTGTTTCCACTGTGACTTGAAATGAGAAATGAGAAGGAAGTTTAGGTTGGGGTTTAGTGAGAGATTTTTCACTTAAAAACATAACTAGGATATTGAAAATTCTAACAAAAGATGAAGATCTGAACAGCATGGAGTTGAACAGCAGCGAGTAGAGAGCATTTTGGGCCATGGCTAATGAATAGGAGTCCAAAGAAAAAGGATGGATTAGGAAGACCAATAGTTCTCTTCATACTAATTTCCCAAATTTCTGTATACTCTTTAGAATAGGATTTATTATTAATTAGGTTCTTGCAGCTCCTTTTGAACTCTTATGTCATTATCTTGGCTAAGAAACACCTTAATTAAACATAATATGAGAAACGTGGCATTATTGAGATTACTTTTCAGGCTACGGCCGCACACGTGTACCTATGCTGAAGTCCTTAAGAAATGTTAAAAATGCAAAGTAATTGAACATTTGTTGCAACCTTTCCCCTAAATCATTAGAACTCCATTGTTTCTGCTTAAATTCCTCTCATCCTGGGGACAAGGAGAGAGAAAGGCAAGTAGCTGACGCTGTGGACCAAACACTCTAAACTGAAGTTGTAAGGGTAAGAGCACAGTGGAGATTTACAGGGAGTAAGATCCGCTCTCCAGCAGAATGGTGCCACAAGTCAGTAGGTCTCGATCTGTATTAATCTGCTAGTAACTCACGGTGTCAGCCTGTGCAGTACCTCTGGCCTCTGGTAAATGGCCGTGGTCTTCACTTCTCCTTCGTCCATCCTTAAACAAAACAAAAGATAATAAAAGAAAGAGAGAGTTAAACCTTTATGGAAAAGAGCCACACTCCCAAACATGTTTGCAGTCTGGTCACCTTTCTCTGCACCCTGATTTGGATCAGCTTTCTTAGGCCTTTGCTCCCATACCATGACCAGGCTTGGATGGGTCCAACACCCTAGGAGACTGCGGTAGCCTTGCTCTGGAGTATGTCTATGCTGGCAGGAATCTGATTCAGACTGTCGTGGGGGTTTCTTCAAACAGTATCTGATTATTAGCTGAAGATACAACCTCTTTTTAACCTCAAATACGAGCATTGGAATTTCTAAAAATGAATGGAATTATTTAAAAAGTTCTTTATTACATTGGTGTAAAGTAAAGAAAGATCAGACTAGAATAGAAATAATTGAAAATGTACTGTTACTCTTCTTTGCTCCTGTAACCCACTCAAGGGATGGAATAAAAGCCTTCCCAGGACTGGAATGGGGCACTTTAAACTTTACCAGAACGAAACATTTGTTTCTAGACAAGATTAGTGGTTCACGTACAGAAGATTGTAGCCACCATAAATATTTAAATCTTGCAGTTAAAAACATTTTATAAGTGAATGTCTAAATGCAACACCTAACACTTCAGATGCCGATATTCAAAATCATTGAATAATGACTTTTATTTAGATGCTAAAATACATATATAGGAGCCAAAATTCATTCACTCAGGTTTTAGTATCTGTACTTCAGACTCCAATTCTTGTCTAAGCTTTATTTAGAAGAGAAAAAAAAATCCGAAAACCTGAGCCAATTCTGATTCATTTGGAATTTTCTTGCACCTAGTGTTATTAACAGATGATAATTGGAATGGGAAACCAAAGTGGAGATTGAAAAAATGACTCAGAGAGGAGCGTGAGAAATCAAGTATGAAGAAGAGAGTGAAAGGATGAAGACAAAGGAAACAAGATTAAATGGGATAAAGTCTGGGAGAAAAATCCTTTCTGGCCAGACCTATGGAAACTGAAGGCGTAGTGATTATAATTTTGTTTGTAGATTGTCTCTGAACTACTGCCAACATCAGATAATTTAGCCATGGTTGGAATTTAGGAATGACTTACCTTTTTCCTCTGCGGAAGGAAAAGCACTTTGCGATACATTTTGTAGAGCCTTTCATTGGATTCAAACTGGAGCTGAAGGTGACACCTGATAATAGCAGAAATTAATTCTTGGGCTCTGGCCACAACACAAAGAAACCAAAAGAGTTAGCAGAAAGATATACGTATTCAGAAAGTCTGATTTTCAACACACACTCATGCAAATATAAAGATACCACTCCTGGATCAGGATTCAGGAAAAAAAGAGGATGTGTGTAAAAGTTTACATGTAGTTTTTGGAGCATACCAGGAAGCTTTGAACAAGCGGAAGCAACCATAACGAGTGAAACGAGGAAATGAAAAGCTCTGTTATGCAAAATGAATAGGAGCGCAGGACTATTTTGACAGCCCCTTTGGAAAGAAATGGTGAACCACTGTAAACTGAAGAGTAAAGCATGAGTTGTTTAAGTAGGTTTTTAGTGTAGGGGTTGTTAGGTTGGTTGTGTTAGCAGTCACTGTTTTCCATCACAAACAGAAAACCTGACTCTCTGAAAGTGGGAAAAGCATCATGCCTCAGGGTACGGATGAGGGCCGATTCGGATAACTGCATTTGAGGTGGTTTATGACAACTTGGTGATGGGGTGCAGGTGAAGGGAATCACAAGCCTCACAAGCTCAACCATAAAGAGTCACAGGGCTGGAAAAGCTCTCTTGGGTCATGTGGAGTTTTGGATAGTGGTCTTGGAGAACACAGGCAGAAACATACTCGGTGAGATGAGAACTAAACCCATGCGCACTTCAGCCTGTATGTTTTAGAGCACTATATTTCTGCAGCTGTAGGGGAGCTGCTGTGCCTCATTGTGAGAAATGTCTCTTCCTTTAGAAATCAAGCCCCAGAGGCCTTTGTCTCACTTGCAGCTCTGTAAATGATTTCCTTCTAAAATAATAATGAACTTTAAATGGCAGGTGACCTTTTTTTAATGCTGATGCAATTTGTTCCAATTTGACTCATGCTGTAGTACTTCTCCCTGTGTCCTGCCTCTTATGTCCAAACTGAGCACAGTGTTTCAGCATTGGGAAGCTGAAGTAGACAGTGCAAGCAAAGAAAATGTGAAACTATTACTGTTTCAAACACATTGCTAAAACCACTTTGGAAAACAGCCCAGGCTGTTTCAAACTCTGCCTCTTCGTCAGTGGAAATGGAGGCCAACAAAGGAAAAAAAAAAAGAAAAAGGGCCTGCGTTCCCGGGCTCGGCATGACCACCATCTCCGCCATCACCCTGTGCCCTCTTCACTCACACTTAACACCAGATGGAGGGCTCTCTGAGACCATCACCTGCTTTGACCGTTGCCTTCAGCTCTCTCTGAACACAGTATTACAGCAGCCTGGCACAAGCGCTTTGTATAGATGCAGCAGTTTCACAGATGTATACGGTACCTCAATTTTCTAAAAATAACCGAGGACAGGAAATGCTGAGCTTAACTTCTTCCCCTCTGTACAGCACAACATTCAGTGGCATAAGTGAAAATGAGAGTCTTAAAGCAATATCTTTGATACAGATGCTCAGGGGAGTGGTTTAGTAATACATACCATATTTTTTATTTGGTAAGAAGTCCAGATTTCTTAATGTCCTGTTACATATCTGAAGTGTTATGCGCACATGCCTGAACAATTTGTTTAAGTCTATACATCATGCTGTTTCATCACTTACTTAAACTCAGTGAATTATTTCCCAGCCAGATTTTATTTTCAGATGTACCCAACCATCCATGTGAGGGGCAAAGCAAAGGAAACATGTGTCTCTTCCCTTTCCTCTTTTCTGCTGTGGAAAAAAATAGTTTCATAACTATGAAACCAAAATACCTTTGTTCTTGGTGCTGTTTTCATGAAATATGTTCCCATGAAGTTTCTTTAAGTCAAACTAAAAGTTGAGATCTTTGGATAATTCCCACCTCCTAAATATGTGACCCAGAAAACAGAGAAAAGTGAAGACCTATTATAGCCAACTGAAGAAATATCTTTAGGCTTGCTAAAAATAATCAGGCAGGGATGCTAGACTAGCTCTGCAGAATTAGTTTTTATGGGAAGACATTTTATAACATTTGTGGACAATATCAGCGTGCCTGGCACTCAGTAACAGCCAGCTAGGCTAACAAATGGCAAGAGAGGGAACCCCTGGTGCGCATTACAGATGCTTTGCACTGCTTCAGCATTCCCCATGCTAGTGTCGCCAGCTAACTCAGGGTTTTTAAAGTATTATTACATCTAGATAAGGACTTTTCCAGTGTGTTTAAATCTCTGTATAAGTGGTAGGAGCATGGCTGGAAAACAGGCACGATCCCTGGCTTCTGTAATACCTTTTTGAAATTTTTACCACTTGGCTGTTGTTTCCAGGAAAAGGCAGCTAAAAGGATGTGGTACAGTCTTTCCCAAGCATAGGGAAGTAAATAAAAGTAAGGAGGCAAAACCCCCCCAACAATCAGAGGAAGTCATGAAGCAGGGCAAAGATTTGAGAAGAGGTTTGAATGCTGTTCTATCAAAGTAGCTTGACATTTTGGGGAGGATCAGAGATGCTGATGGGAACTCTTTTAAGTTGTATATACAAGCAAATGGTAGAGCATAGCACATATGCAGAAGGGCTAACCTGAATCAAGAGGTAACTTGTTATATCTGTATTTTGATATCAGCTGTAAAAGCCACATCAACAGAGGATAGAAATAATAAATATAACAGTTTTTCTCCTCTACATAGGTAACACTGATCAGCCTTTCTTGCCTTCATTTTACAACTACTGTGTTTCCAGTTTACCTTCTTGGCAATCAAAACAGAAAGGGCACTTTATAACATCTGCATGCAATTTTTATAGACACTAGTGATTCATAAACTTTGATTTCAAAGACATTTCCTACAAGTCTTCTTGCTGCACAGGACCACATGAGTTTCCCCACAAAAATCCTTGATTTTTTTCCAGAGTATATCTCACAATTTCTGTTGTCTCGGGGATGAAGTGGTTTTGTTATAGCTCAATCATTGTGAGCTATTAACTCAGCAAGCTCAAACAAATTCCTGAGCCAGGAAAGGGTCCTTTAACTGGTTTTGTTCAGAGATTCTGTTATTCTTTTGTTGCTTTTGCTAAATACTCCTGGATTGCAAAAAAAAAGAGAGCACATCTAATAATAATTCTAATAATATAGTTTGAACCTTGTCCATATTGTTTCCATGATGGAAACAGATAGATAAAAGATATACTAAGGTACGGTGGGAACAAATGAGGAAAGAAAGTTGTAGTGGGTTGGGATAAATTGGAACAAAGTTTTTCCTAACTATAAATGGAATACGTAAATATGCAAATAATAAAATGTTGATTTGGCAATGCTATTACAGAACCATACATTAAAATTCAATCAGGGTTGAGGAGTATTGATAATATAAAGCTTAAATGCATTACGAATCTCTTTTAAACGTCACACATGTAATTTTGTAACATCTGCTGATAAAAGCATTATGGGAACCGCAAAACCATGAGGCTGGGTTGGAACAATCACTTTGCTGAAGTTGAATTGTGAACAGGAGCTTGTCTAATCTATGCTGAATACAGTCATCCTTACCACCGCATCAGAGTAAAGGCTTGGAAGTAAACAAATGTGGAGGGAATTTCTAGCAGCTAGCACTGCTGTGGGCCTGTAGTAGGATCTAGTTTGCACTCAGTGACTAAATATTGATTAAAAAACAGCAACAGATAAAGAATAGGTCCATGGTGGCAAGTTGTGTAACTCCAGTAATTGTTGGCTCCAGGAAAAAGTTACAGGATAAGGAGAGATTGTGGACTCTGAGTTTTTATTGGAGCAGTTTCAGGCATTGCTGTACATTTAAATGGAGTGCAATAAAAATATTTGAAAGCATGAGGAAAAGGAAACTGTTCTCCAAACACAACAGAGATGTAGGTTTTATTTGGGGGGTGAGGCAAGATCAGGTACGATCATATAGACATCTTTATGGTTACTGTTTTGAAGAAGAAGATTTTTATGGTATTAAACAAGCATAACTATGCTTTCAACCCATTGTGGGGTCTCACTCACAGTTCCAGTTATTTGAAGAAAAACCCCCAAACTAAGACCAGAACTGTTTGGCTTTTAAACAATTCAGTGTATCTTAAAGATCCTACCTTTTGTCACCTAGGCGAGTTAGGCTGAGAGCTAGCAGCTTCACCTACATTTTTTCAAAGCTGTTCTTAAAGATGCCTTTCAGCAGGTGGAAGTGGATCAAAAAGGTGGGGACAGGAGTGTTATCAGGGTGAGAGTTCTGGGTTTAGCTTATGTGATTCTCCTAGGACCTCTACGACATTACCAGAGAAGTTATTTCTTGACGTGTCTCCTGCTTGCATATGTGTCTGGCTGAGAGTTTGGTGCACACTGACCATTTCCAGAATGAACTGATGAACTCACAGATAGTTGTGATAGGATTAAGCATGTCAGTTGGAAACAGGATCCAAAGAAATGTGAGCTCTTTCAGAAAGAGGTCACCTACTTCAGGTGCATGCTCAACACAGAGCATTTCCACTGACAAGAGAAACTGTCAGCCATATAGACCTGGTTAACTCCCCAGTCATACTCAGACTTAAAGTTTTACAGGGCTATGCTAGTAGTACAGAAGGTCTATTTCCATCGTACCAAAACTATTACATGGTTTGGGATAGAAGAGGAAAACAGGACTTTACTCCCTAACTGTGTTGGGAACCTGCAGAAGTAAAAATGGCTCTAAAATGACTTTACAGTCACTTGAGCTGCATTTTGAAACTCAGTTCATATTTGATGCAGAAGTGAAGGGATGCTGGAATTCTGAAGAGTGAGACGAGTCAGTCTCTGACACAAACAAATATTGAACTACCTGAAATAATCATAGAATCATAGAATCTCCTGAGTGGAAGGGACCCACAAGGATCATTGCGTCCAACTCCTGACCCTGTATAGGACAATCTCAAAATTCACACTGTGTGTTTGAGAGCATTGTCCAAACACTCCTTCAATATTGTCAGGCTCGGTGCCATGACTACCTCCTTGGGGAGCCTGTTCCAGTGCTCCACCACCCTCTGGGTGAAGAACCTTTTCCTAATCTCCAACCTAAACCTCCCCTGGCATATCTTCCTGCCATTCCCTCGGGTCCTGTCACTGGTCGCCAGGGAGAAGAGATCAGCACCTGCCCCTCCTCTTCCCCTTGTGAGGAAGCTGTAGACCACGATGAGGTCTCCCCTCAGTCTCCTCTTCTCCAGGCTGAACAGACCAAGTGACTTCAGCCGCTCCTCATACGGCTTCCCCCCTAAACCCTTCACCATTTTGTGGCTCTCCTCTGGACACTCTCTAATAGCTTCACATCCTTTTTATACTGCGGTGCCCAAAACTGCACACAATACTCAAGATGAGGCTGCACCAGTGCAGAGTAGAGCGGGGTAATCACTTCCCTCAACCGGCTTGCAATGCAGTGCTTGATGCACCCCAGGACACGGTTCGCCCTCTTGGCTACCAGGGCACACTGTTGGCTCATGTTAAGCTTGCCATCGACCAGAACCACCAGATCCTTTTCTGCGGGGCTGCTCTCCAGCCTCTCGTTCCCCAGTCTGTACGTACACCCAGGGTTGCCATGTCCCAGGTGAAAAATCCGGCACTTGCCCTTGTTAAACTTCATACGGTTGGTGATTGCCTAGCTCTCTAAGTTGTCCAGATCTCTCTGCAGGGCCTCTCTACTGTCGAGAGTGTCCATAATACTCCTTTGCAGTTGTAGATTTATTTTTAATTTACCTGTATCAGACAAAATTCTAGTCAAAATGAAACATACGTTTTTACAAGGGTTCTTCATAATAAAAACATCCTTGTTTGTGGTGAGGCTACACCTTCACAGGCAGACCTGTAGGCTTAGGGAGGCACATGCAATTTGTACAGGTGGCCTCATAGGAATGACATCTGCAAACACTGTCCCCTCATAGAACAGGGAACTGGTTGCTCAGAGGCATTTGGTCCCCAAGGTTTTTGCATGTTCACAGTTTCTATTTCTGCTGCTAGGACAATGGAGAAGGGTGTTGCTGGAACATAGCCCAGAGCAAAGATATTGCTCAAACAGAGGATCTTGATGTTAAAATTGTGTGTTACTGGAATTTCGGTTGGTAGTTGCCAACATCTTGGAACAGTTTAATCTTCAATATACTAGTGAAATGATTTTGCAGTGGGAACATCTGGAATACAAAGATGCTATGTTGCTTAAGTAAAGAGAAATCCCAGGGAATGATGGGAGAAGGTATCACCTTATTATATGGCGTGACAGGGTGGTCTCCTGGAGGTGTGTTATGGTGGGGACAAGGGTGAATGAATGGGATATGCATAACATGGAAGATTATTATTGTCTGGTTATGCCTTATCCTGTTTTTACTATTGTTGCCTATAAGTGGCTGCAGTCTTTCTGTTGCCCAAACACTACATAGTCTATATAAGAAAGAGCCGAGTGGGTTGTGTCAGTTAGCCTTAAAAACAAAAGACAGTTGCTTAAATGTCCTTGGAAGCTGACCTGAGGAAGCTAGAGCTATTGCCCAATTTCTGTGTTTGTGAAGGAACCTGCTGAGAGAAGGGACTGGTACTTTGGAATAGAGAAATATGTGTGTTGGTAGGATGTCTTTTTCCTTCTTTGGTACAAAGGTATTTCTAAGCTGTGGTAGAACAGTTTTTTAAATAAGCCAGAATTATTGCTCCATTCAGCCTGACAACATACCACATATACTTGGAACATATAAGGGATTAAAATCATGCTATTATTTTAAGTCTTGGACATCTCAGGGTTGTGACCCAGGGGAAAACTTCTGATACACAGAAATGGTACAGGAAATATAGAGTCTTTGTTTCAGGGAGCTTGGCTTCTTTGGCCATTATTTACACCGAGAAAGAGGAGTTGTCTAGTTTTTCATTTAAACTGCATAATTTACAATTTACAATTAAACTGCAGGATGGCTGAAGTACAGGACTTATACCCGTGGCTATCTGAAGGCATTTGAAGCAGTATCTGAAAGACACAAGCTCTATGTGGTCAAAAGGTACTGGTTTGAAGTAGAGGGATTCCCCTGGGAAAGTGGAATATTTACCTGGGGACAGGCAAGACACAGGTGAAAACTGTGTAGAGACCAAAAGGAGTACTTGTAGGGTCAGAGGAAATGGGAATGTCTTCCTGAAAAAAATGACATTGTTATAGCTAGGATTTCTGCTCGTAGAGCTATGCAGTTTATGATGCGTTGTGCCACACCTTTTGATAAAGAATGGATCTATGTCCATTTGGCAAATCAGTATGTGACCCTAGAAAATGATTCACTTTCTCTGCTATATGGCAAAGTATATGCTGCAAACTGGTGCTCTCTCTTCCACTGGACAATGGCAAACCATAAGGAAGAGCCGAACATGGGCAGGAAAACAAAACAGCCCATTTCAGGTCTTTTCCCATTGCCGTTTGGGTGAAGAAATGCCAGGTGATGTCAGGCCCAGCAGCTTCACAGAAGGAAAAGTAGGTTAGTCATACAGTGCTTCCATTTCTGTGCAAGATTTTATAATCATCACCTTGAAGCAGGCTAGCTTTCAAGTTCCCAAGAAGAGCTCAGGGGAGAGTGTGATATTTAAGCCTAGACATCTTTTCTCATCTGGATTTCCTGTCACAATGCCAGTGTCTGTGTGTGTAAAGTTCTGGCAGCCTGAAATACTTTGATATATTTTTTTCCCAGGCTTCAAAAGGAAAGGTAAACAATGGGTTTGTGACTCCAGGGTGAGCACCGGTAGCCAAGGGTTTATGAGGTAGCTCATCTTCTTTATGTTTCTGGCATCACTTTAAATATTTTGCTGTGTAGAAGGGATGTGTGAAAGAAAAAGAAACTCATTTAGTGGTTTTGAGGCTGCAGGTTTGATGCCTAGAGGTGATTTCTGGTCCACACAGGTTTTCTGCTCTTGCTACAGAGGACAACTCTGTATCAAAGACTTAAAACATCTATTTAAAACTAAAAAGTAAAGTCTAATTTTTAGAAGATCCTTGAAAGATATTTGGATTTCTTTCACAGTGCAAACAATATCTTATAAGTAAAAAATGTGGCGGGAGAGGTGTTCAGCTTACTAGTGCTTTGGATATTTATTTGAAATGTTTTAGATTCCCTAACATGGCAGACATAAATTCAATAGTCTGTTTGCTTATTTTGTGTTATAATACTGTAGTAAACATAATCTTGGAGCTGGTGAGATCTAACATGAGAATAGATTTAAAAAACTGATTTTGTATTGTTTAGCCTGGATGACCAATTATAAAGTCTGTAATTGTTCACTGACACTTCCTGTGAGTAATCCAATAATCTGGGGATGGGAGGGTGACATTTAACAATCTAGACTGAAAAGGGAATAAACATGAAGAGAATGGCAACTTAGGGCAAAGTGAGAAACAAAACCCTCAGAAAAATGTACAGAAGCAAAACCAGGAAATACTCTGACAAAATATCAGACAGAACTCCTGAATAGGCAAGGATATATACATAGTTTATGCATTCAAAGCTCAACATTTGATTTATTGAAAATTGGCAGGAGCAGTCTGTTCAAATTGGTCCATAGCACTTGTCACCGTAGTAGCCTACCAAGCCATTAGAATTGCTGTAAGCAGCAGTGCTGCTATATATAACCTACAGTCTTTCTTCTTTTCATTTTTGTTACACTGAGTGTAAAATTGAAGTTATTTAAATATAAATATAATATAAACTGAATGCACTCTGGCAAAATAGACTGGATGACCATATAGGAATTTGAACTTTCTGTTTTACATCTCTGTCTCTGCTTAGGGAGTGGAAATCTGGTTTGTAATACAACTGTGAAAGAGACAGACCTTGTACTAAGAAGACTTTTGGAGATGGGACAGCAGTCATAACAAATAATCAGTGCATTCATCAAAGCAACAGATTGAGATAGTAGAAAAACCTCTGTTAAGAGAAAATCTTTCCCCTTCCCCTTTTTCTTTTCTTTTTCCTTCTCCTTTCTCCTTCCTTTTCCCTTTCCCTTTTCTCCAAGTGCACAGTTTCCACAAAAACATCTAGAAAATGTTCTTCAGATTTGGAATTGCAGTCAAAGAGAAATACTAGTAGCTTCAGTATGTCGTATCTGAATACCAGTAAAGTTTCAGTCTGTTTCTACTGCAAATATTTCAGCCCACGATACAGTTGATGTCACGTACTGCGATGCTCAGTCCTCCCTTGGTTGTCTGAGTTACATTATGAATTTCATGTGTCCTTTTGCCTTGTGTTCTTAGAAGGGGGATATAAATGGACTAAAAAGACAGACTTGATCTGGGTACTTACAATTAATGTAGAGATTGAAATTTTGTTGCATTTTACAATATTTTCACATTCCATTTACATCATTTTTTAAGGTGGAAGATAGTGCCCAGAAAATCATCTTTGGCATCAAGGGTCTAAAGCCTCTCTGGCTGGATTAAGCCCATCTTTGCTCGAGGCTACTAACTTCTTTAATTCCCTTGACTTATATAGCCAGGGAACTCTTGTATTTCACTTGAGATGACTGCATAATACATTCCACTGCAATCATGTTTCCATGCTCTTTTTATTTAGTGCCAAGCAAAGAAAAATGCTGGCATTCAGCTCACTGGTGTTTTCATTTGTTTTCTTGGGTATTTATGTAGAACCTCTACCTCAGAACAGACATTCAGGCAAGCTGAACTGAAGCTAGTGCCAAGGTCCCCAGACCTACCATTAACTCTGTATTTGCGAACATGTTTGCATGCACAAAAATAAAGTCTCAATGCAGTCAAAATGCATAAGACTGGCTGCATCAGCTTTGAAAGTCTGTGAGGAATTTGACAGGGAGTAAAGGAAATTATACAGTTCCCAGAAAGCTGCTGCTGCATCTAATTTGTTACACAAGGTTTGGGGATGCAGTAGTTAAGAGCCTTCCTAAATTAGGCAATCAGCTAGCAGGGTCACTAGGATGTGTGCAGTGGCTTTTCTTTGTATGCAGCCCGCTGAAGAAAATGGATCACTTTTGCTCAAAATCTCATGCTCACCAAATTTCACGTGTCAGTTTTAAGTGCAAAATGAGTCCCCTGAGATTCCGAGTTTTGAAATATTTGTGGAGATGTATAGGCACTTTCACACAGCTTTATCTCAGCACTGTAAAATTCCCATGGTTTCTCCTGAATACTCTGTAACTGTATAAAACCCTGAAACAGTTGAGAAGGATACAGATCAGCCTGCTGTTGTAACGGGGGGAGTTCAGACTACATCTGTTCTAAAATAAAGAAATAAATATTCAAATGTAGGAGATCTGTTAGCCATTTTCCTCAGCTAAATATAGCATAAGGGGCCTGTCAGTCATTAACCCGAGCTTTCTTCAGCCTTTTGGGGGGACTCTCTTTCCTTTAAAGGACTTTTTAGTACCTCTTAAGTAACCATCTCTCAGGCTTTTTTTTACTTTCTGGTCCCACTATTACTGAAAAAGAGTTTAATCAGCAGCTAAAGCCCCTTCTGCTTCTCTCTCCTTGAGATTTATACATCAAAGAGCACTCTGCTCCAGGGGTAAAGGTCACTTTCACAGATACATTTCCCCATATATCTCCAACTGTTTCTACTGTTCCAGAGAGCGGTGGGTTCCCTCATACCAGCTCCACTTTCATGACTATGTTCAAAAAACGTAAATAGCAATAGTTTAGAAGAGAAGCTCACTCCATTTGGCTCTTTTGAGAGTTTTTATAGATAGATGATAGTATTGCATTTTCTTCAGCTTTTGCTACTTATTTGAAATGTATTGTGTGCTACTCTAAAGACTTCTGCCATGTTCAGGGCCCCGGTGCTGTAGACACCAAATGAACCTTGATGCTGTCTTTGCAGTTGAGGCTTTACCTTCTCTAGACACCAAGCCAAGGAGAAGAGAGAAGAGAGCGAGGTGGTCCGGGAGCAGCTGGCTAACTTCTCTCATCTCAGTGTGAGCAGAAGCAATGGGATAGAAAATAAAGTTCTTGTAGAAACTGAGGTGGGAGCTAAAGAAGAGAAAGAAGCAGAAAGGCAGGAAAGTACCAGGTAGAGCTGAGTAAGGCTTGCAGAAGGCAGATGAAGAGTCTGAGAAGAAATTACTACTTCTGCTGTCAAACCTAAAATTATCAAGCATTAAATTAGTTCAAGCTGAAACATTAATTATTTGTATTCAAAACTGCTACAATGTCCATTTTCATAGTCAAGTCTTATGGACACAAGAACTTAGAGAAATCAAGCTGTAAGTCCTGCCTGTAGTAAAGTTTACATAGATCAAATCTGTTGACTCTTCAAGTGTATAGAGATCCCCGATGTTTCACCTGGACTAATTCAAATCAGTGTGACAAAATCTGACCTCTGTTTTTTACATACCCACACCCACACAACTGCTCTGTGAAAACAAGATGATAAAAGACACCTTTTACTCTTTCACTATTCAACCTGACATTTACTTAACATTTCTAAGAGGTATGTCCTTGGAATGGCCCGCTGGGTACAGAGCAGAAGGGGTTTTAGTTTGCTAGAATTCACTAACCATACGTCTCCGTGTCCTGTCTCCTAAACTTACCACCTTTTCCACTGGACACTCCAGAAGATCGTGACAAGAATTCCATTTATTTAACTGTTTTTAAAAATGGTTCAATATTTTCCTAGTAAGCTAGTTTATTACTTTCCGATTAGTCACAAAAAAATCAGTCAACATAAGCAAATAGCAATCTGCCAGCCCTTCAATAACCAGCAAGCGTCTACTTCTGTCCAAAATGTTATTCATTGCAAATTATAAGTTTATCTTCAACCAAATATCAAACTTCTTTTTGTTTTTTTGCAACCAAGTTTTTTTCAGACATCTCTAGTTCTTCATTAAATGAGCAAAAAGCACAAGCCAACAGAATTCTGGTATGACCTTGTCCTCCCCATTACAATGACCTCCTTAGAGGGCATTCTGGTTTTCATTTTCCATGTGTGTGTTAGCTTGACAGCTTGCAGATATACATATGCAATGGCAGATATACATATACGATATATTTCCCCTCTGTTTTAAGGACACGGTTTCATTTTCCCCTCCTTTTATTGACAGACTTGTTATTGATTCTGATGTTCATAAAAGCAATGATGACAGATAGATGTCTGTAACTGAACAACCCACCAGTGGAGTTCACTTGTTCTAGTAGGTGTTTCTTTTCTGGTTTTTTTCTACTTACTTTGTTTCCCTTTCTCCAGAGCAAGTGTATTTAGGGATTTTTTGATTATTTTCACTGACCAGATGTCAAAAATACAGAATTTTGCTGAGCAGTAAAATTTCTTATTAGCTTTTTCTTCCCTCCTGCATAGGTTCACACTTGTTTGACTTTGCTGAAATTAAAAAGTTTGATTCTAACTGATCTCACATTTTGTTTATTTAATATTCTTCTGTTTTGCAAGGGAGAATAACAGCTTGTTGATATCCTCTTAAGAGCTCATAACTGTCTCTGTCACCAGCCCATGTAATACGCTAGCTGTTCCACAATAACGAGTTCTCTATTTATTTTCTCTGGATCATCTTCAGGATGCTCAAAAAAATCTTTTACTTCCAGTTCTTAAATTGAGTTTTATGAAACACACACTTGTAAAAGCTACCAGTGAGGGCAAGCTGGTTGCAGGAAGAGGAACAGCAATCACAGCGTTAGAGTGGGGAGGCTCTTGATGACAAAACTAGAGCTTTCTAAAACAAAATGCAAGTTGGCAGCTTGTAAGGCAGTTTGTAGAAGAACTGAGGTTTGAAGCAGAACTTGAAGAGAAGTTCAGGTGCTTTTCCAAATATGTCATCTGGAGTGATTTCACCTGTCAGCACAGACAGTTCAGGGAAATACTGAGCCCTCTCTTTTTGTCCCTGTTTTTCGATGTAGAGCAAACCCAACTTAACAGCACAAAACTTGCTGTTGCCTCCACCCCCCGCCCCTTTCCTTTCCCCTGTTTTATTTGTCTAGCAGTTGCCAGCAGGGATCAGACAGTAGGAACAGTGCAGTCAGCACCTTTTTCTGGGGCACAAGCACCGAACCAGAATTTATTGGCTTTATTCGCTGCAGGGAAGATCACTGCATCCAAGAAAGAGCCTCTCCTGCAGGGTAGCGATGGTTTGCCACCAGCCCAGTCAGCCAGCTCCAACTGCAGTTTTAAGCTTTGTTTCATGCCCCTCGGGCTGAGAAAAGCCTGCCTCTTCTGGAATGCTAACCATCCTTTCGGGTCCGGATGCCTCCGTTTCATCGGACAATAAATTAGAGAGTTCGCGTTGGGCTGGAAGTGACCGTTTCACCTAGCTTGAGATGAGGATAAAAAGACATGGTTGAGCTCTGATTTAAAAGAACGGCCAAGAGTCATATTTATCAAGTGGATCTCTATCCATCTTCTGGGTGGAAAACGGTAGCTGAAGCACTTTCCCTGCTGACGCACACTTTATAAAGCTGTGGGGGGGTTTGGGGAGAGGGCTTGGTGAGAACGGGAGGCGTGGGGGCTGCTTTTGTGGGGCAGCCTGCAGTGACACGGCAACCCAGACATATGGTGTCATTATTCAGCCGACACAAATTTGACACTTGGTGAATTTATTATATTTTGGTTTGCTCCTGGTGCCTGAAAGGCTTTGCAACTGTCTCTTCATAGGGCCTGTCACAGATGTTGATGTATTTTCCTCCTCCACAGCCAGGTTTTACTGTGGAAACTGATACAACTTCACGATAGAATTTCTGGATGAATTATTCACGCATTGCATGCTTTCTGCACATAGGGGGTTGGAAGAAATCCATCCTATTCAATAAATGGTCTCTTTAATCCCCTTTAACAGAGAATTTTCCCTGAGTTTAAACCATTTCTATTATCACCTTTGTGATCCTAATGTTTTGGATAACGTATTTGCAGTTAATAGCTTTGTTAAATTTTTCACTATATTTCACCTTAACTTGCAATTAAATTGTCCAGACACAGTGATGAAACTGATACATCGAAGAGACGATAAACCATATGGGACAGATTCTCATCATCTTAACTTCTAGTAGCCTTTTTTTTTTTAATCCTGCAGGTCATTCCATGTCCAGTGATTTATAGGGTAATTCCTAAAATATCTCAATATTTGTTGTTGTAGACAGAATGGGCTGCTGCTAATGCCAGTACCATCTGTGGAGATGATTTTTTAATTGAAAAGAATTTTCAGTCTTGAGAGTAGAGAGTTGGATGAACTCATCACTGCCCCCTGAGAGAAGATTAATGAAATGAAAACATATCGTACCCCTTTAATACCTGGAGAAGTAATAAGGATGCATCAAGTGACAATATAGAGCTTGGTGCGTGGGGGTAAATTGCTTTAACATAACATGCAAAGTCCATCCAAGAATTAAAAATCGCATTTGCAGTTTTAAAAACTATTGAGGCATTAGTGCTTTGTGTTAAAACTCCTGATTCCATTTTCTTCCTGACTTCTAACTCCAGAAGCAAAGTTCAGATTCATATTCCCTTGCTCCTGACCCCACTTGCAATAATCCATACTCCCCAAATAATCCCATTTAATTTAATATTAAATATTTATATGCCTATAGTAAAGTTTTGAAGTCAAATGGCTGCATGGATATTAATCTTATCTGGAACCAGTGCAAGTGATACTACTTTACTGAAAGAGTGGTTAGGCATTGGAACAGGCTCCCCAGAGAGGTGGTAGAGTCGTCTACCCTGGAGGCGTTCAAAAAAGGTGTAGACGTGGCACTCCAGGGCCTAGTTTAGGAGTCATGGTGGTGTTAGTTGATGGTTGGACTTGATGATCTTAGAGGTCTTTTCCAACCTTAATGATTCTATGATTCTATGATTCTATACTTTTGAAAGATGCAACCAAGTAAAAGTAAATAAATTGATATTCACTATCTAAAATGCAAGAGTCTTGTTGTTTTAGTATAAAGCTTACACTGCCTTGACAAGAATTGGCAATTTAAAGCCTAATAAATTTTTCCTCAGATTACTGTGGTTTGCATATTACTAATACAGCCTGTATTGCTCAGTCGTTAGTTGTTAAAATGGGATTTATATTCATATTTTGGAAATCTGCCTTTCTCCATCAAGCTCTGTGTATTAACAGCTCATCCTTCTATCCTCACAGCAGTATTCAAACATGGAGAATAATGAAACTACCTGGCCTCCACCCTAGTGTTGTGTAGAAACCTTACTAGTAAGCATTTAAAGTATTATTAATAAGCATTTCCCAAAGTGTTTCGATTCACACAATAACTTTAAATGAAATATAGGAACTAAATGATGTTTCATGTTTTTAGTAAAAAACTTACGAGTTTTGTTTCTTAATTTTTTCCTAAACAATTGCATATTATTCACAAAATTACTGTATTTAAGAAAAATACTTTAATTGGCAAAATTCTGTCTTTACTACATTACACTTTTTTGAAATGAGAAACAAGATATTGCAAAATATCTTTTCATTTTTTGAAAAAAAAAATCTTTTTTTCAACAGCTTGGAACTTTCTCATTTTCAGTTTAAGTACAGCAAGAGATTTCTTTCCAAAAACAGATCAACCTGAGCTGGACAGACACCATCATTGCTTCCCCATCTGAACCTCAAGCTCTAGTTTGTCCTGGTCAAGACAGCAGGTCTAATCAAGTTAGCAAAGGAAAACAGAATACAAGAGTCCAGAAGATAAGTACTGTTTGAGATTGTAAATGGCTCATCAATGAACGAAAAAATGGAGCAGATACAGAATTCAAGTATTTATTTAACTTTGCTTTTTGTTGACATTAATACATATAGAAAAATCCAGTGAACTGCCAATGATTTGGGTGTAATCTTTGGAGATTCATTTCTGGAGTCAGGAAATAAGAGTGTAGGATACTAAATTCACCCTCTCCCAAACATGTAGTGTCCTTACTACATTGCTTCTGTTAATGGGACAATTATGCTGAGTGATGTTTTTCTGTTCTTCCAGTCTTTGAATATGTTCATAAGGTGCACCAAATGTTGGGGGAAGAAAGCAGATGGGGTTATTTAAAAGAAACCATCTGAAAATGATGGTGGCAGGGAGAGCAGTAGAAAAAGACTTAGTTCCTTCATTTGGACTGGTTACAGCTATGAAGCTGTATGACACAGTTATACCTTTAACAAGAAAAGCTGTGCTTAGATATTCCCATTTCAGTGCTGTGAAGAATTGCATAGGTACACCTTTTTCTCACCCCCTTTGGTTGGTACCCCCTACTCTTAAACATGCCACTTGCCATGCAAACACTTTTCTTGTAAAAAAAAAAAAAAAAAAAAAAAAAAAAAAAAGAGGAAACTAATACTAACCAGCCAGTTGCTCCATTATGAATAATGATTGCTCTTGGCCCAAACAAATAGCAATTACTCAGACAGCAAAAGCTATACACGATTGGGAGTCTTTGCTTTTTTTTTATCCCTGAAGGCACTGGCCCAGTTGAGATTGCAGTAGTAAAGCTGGGATGTGCCACTGAATTTGCAACACCTTGCAATGATTGGCAGTCCCAAAGTCAGTCTTTTCTAAAGAGTGGACAATTGTCCCTTTTCACTTCATGCCACTTATTTTGCCCTTATGTATCGTTCTGCCAGGACATGCCTATTTAAAGGTTAGATCCATTGAGTTGCTGCTTGTACTCAGGAAATGCCACCAAGGTGCAGAGACTGTGAGCAATTTTGGGACAGCACTGGTGGAACAGTAGCCAGGAGCTGCTGTTAAAGACACAACCACAGTGATTCGCTGACATACATCTTTGCTTCACCTGACAAAAAAGCTCTCCATCTCCGTTTTCCAGGCTGCGTGCATACGCACCGCAGGTACGAAGAGCAATGAACCAGAGGGCTGGTGCCAGACCTTACACCTGGGAAGTCTCTTCGAGCCTGTAACCTTTCCCCTCCAAGTCCCTCCTGAAAACTCACCTCTCACTAATGCATGTATTAAATTACAGGCAGATAATAGCCCGCCAGGTTGAGAGCTATCTGGGAATGGCATGCACTGGGGCCGTTCAACTGGCAGGTCACAGCAGCAGCCCTGTGCATCAGTTCCCTCTTCAACACATACCCCAAATGCATGTGAAGGCTTTTGTGGCTCTGAGCTGAGCCTCTGCTCTGTAGTCATCCTTCCAAATAAGAGCATGACCAGCTCTCAGGAGGTGGAGACCCCTGCACTGTGATATTAGTGTAAGACCCTATTCCCTCCCACGCTTTCCCTGCCCTGGTTCGCCTTGCCATCCTGTTACTCACTGCTTTCCAGCCTGAAGCCTCACCAGACCGAACCCAAGAATGACACTTCCCTGTAGCTTCTAGCACAGCAGTGCCAAACCTCTCGGAAAGCACTGCATCAGTACAGAATAACAATCAGGTGACTATCTATTAAAGGAGAGCTAATTACAAGCTCCCAAAGAGGTGATTTTTTTTTCTTCCTTTTCCCACTTGCATGATTCTCAGCATTTAATCTCTTTCAGCACTTTCAGTGAATTACCTGCAGTCCACAGCCACTGGAAGTAGTTCAGCCTCCGGTGCCATTACTATGATAATGCATAAAGACCCAAGCAAGGGTGAAAGGAATAGTAGGAACAATCCATAGAAATAATCCTTTTGTCCACCATAAATGTTGAATGATAGTTTAAGTCATCAAACAAAAATACTTTAGCAGATATGAATTTTTGCTGCTACCATATATTTCAGTGTTCAGCCCTCCATGCAGACCGCCTTTAAAAGCCTACGGGTTTAATGCTCTGCACTTTGATTCTACTGCAATTTTTCAGATTTCAAATGGCAGCTATTGCAACTACAATTAAATTAATTAAATAATTTTATTACACACTACAATTAAATTAATTAAATTGTGGTAAAAACAATTCTGTAAACTTAAAAAAAGAAATGCAGGTGACAGGTCTTTAAAACCGCATATTCGTTGCTAACCATTCTGCTGGAAAGCGTGGCTCTAAAGGAGAGCAGCGAGGGGAAAGGAAGAGGGAAGGAACTGAAAATGTTTCCAGGGAATTACTCAATTTTACTGAGTTGTTGTTGTGTGCTTTACTTAACAAGCCATCTCAAAAATTATAGGCGGCCTAGAAATGGATGATGTGATACAATGGGAAATTGTTCAAATTCAACACAGCCGAAGGATACTCTGTTACTTGGCAGGTATTTTGGCACTTGCAAATACTTTTCCCCCTGCCTTTTTCTTATGTGATAGTTAATCTCATTGTAACTTTTATTCCCACTTCATTCTGCTTGTCATTGCCACCTTGCCAGTTGTGTTTTTGGAGACTGCATTTTAAATAGGATTTTTATATTTGGAACTTTGGAAGTAAATAATTTTTTTAAATGTGTATGAGGGTAAGCAGGCTTTAAAATCTTCCACTCACCTTAGAGAATTTACTGATTTTTATAGCTAGTTTATATGTGCAAGAGCAGATGGACAGAACAACAAATATATCAGGGGATAAATATTGCCAAGTTTGCTATTCAGAATAGTGGACAATATAAATTTCTTGGCATGTTTTTTTTATATGACAATATTAAAGGATTTGGAAGGCAGACCCTTAAAATGCTTTCATTTCAAGGAGAAAATGAAGAAAGGATAAAACTTGCAGGAAGGGTACTCACCAACATTTCCATATAAGCAAGAGCAGTCTCAAACAATATTTTCTGAAAATAAACTAACCTGGCTTTGTCAGCATTCAGTGTACACTTTATGTCCCCCATTACCCAAAGACAGGTGTGTGGTTTAATAAGCTTTAGCTATCTAAGGAGAAAATTTAAACCTGAAATCTGGCCAGGAACTTACCTCATTCTTTTGTTATTCCAGGAGCTTCTTTTAGGTTTTTGGGGGGAAAAAAAAAAAGAGAAAAAGAGAAAAAAAAAGTTAAGTCTTTCACCATCTCTGTTTTGAAATTCATGCCTCTGTCATCCTCAGCCAATTGTCTCTACATTAGTCTCTAGTCATCCCCGTGTTCTGGTCTTTGGGTTTTGTTTGGTTTCTTTCTGACTGAAAACAGACTGAAGTTGACCCAGTTAAAGAAATTTGGGGAAGCTTTAAACCTTTAGAGGCTGTCTAAGCCAGCTCCTTGGATCTCTTACTAACTTCTGACCTCAAAGGAAATGAGCTGAAGCAAATAGGATTATTAATCTAGGTGTTGATGTTTTTTCTTAAGTCCATACTACCAACTTTACCAAAGACTTCTGTGTTGGCCCACTGGAAATACAGTGCTGTGGGATAGAGAGGGCAGTATCTGCAGAGAGAAGAAAGAGGAAGGGCTGTTCAATTTTACTGGTTATGGTTTTTATGTGTGGCTAGTGAATTCTGGCTAGCCAACTCACAGCATTTTTAAATAGCTTAACTCAGGGATTTCTAAGGTTTTCAGCTATATGAAAGTCAAACCCACTTTTTAATTGTTTAGATATCAGCACACAAAGTTGATGACTGTTGGAGTCTCTTATTTTTGATACTCAATCTGGTGACCAGCAACGAATAAGCCAAAGAGCAATGCTTTGTACAAATCTGCTAGAGAGGCAGATAATACCCTGTGTGTTAGCAGAGTCTGAGGTGATTCAGGAAGCAGTTAGAGGTCACTGAAAAGCTTTGGCAGAGGTTTTAATGAGTTTCCTTTGGGAATTCAGCAGTCTCTATGAAGGCCAGGTCTGTTTAAAAATAGCAACTATTTACCTTAAGGGTTCTCAAAACATGAGCCAGGCTTTTTGGTGTCTGACTTTGAGCATGCATACATACAGCAATATTTTTCCTTTTAAATAGAAAAATCTGCAAGCACAGAGTAAAGCACATCTATTTTTGATTGCATGATGCACTTCAAAGTGACCTGGGATGTATTTTAGGAAGAGGAGGCCATTCTGTAGCAGCCATAGTGCCCAGTGAGATCTTTTTGGTAGCATTGGAGAGACAACAGTGGGTATAACAGAATATAAAGCAAGGGGGAACTCTACTTGTTTTATGTAGGAAATTATAATTTTGACCCTCAGAGCAGCCTTATGTGCAACAGTTCTTCCTCTAAAGAAAGTAATTTTCTGTTATATACCTTGTGTGATGCTTCTGTTTGTATTCGGTCACAATCTTTTATGTCTCCCAGATGAAAAAAACTGTAGAAAATATTGCTTTTAAATCACAGAATCTTTGCTTTATGGATAAAATACTGGAAAGAAGTTTTGCAAAAAAGCTTTTTGGGATAAATACCACTGTATACCCTAGAAGCGGACACAAAGTCAAATGCCTAGATCTGAGCACTCTCAGATTTAGAAAGTTTGGATCTGAGCAGAGATTTTTCTTGTGCTTGGCATATGTTTACCTAAGTATGATCAGAATGAAAATTATTTGCTCCCAACAAAAGTTAATAAAAGAAGACTCTATGCAAACCAAGCAACCATGGTGTGAAGTGTGAAATAAATTGAAAAACAAACTTTTGAGTTCTGAGAAGCTATCTTCTCTCTCCCAACACCTGTAACAGCTAACACTTAGATCTTCCATGCATGAAAAAATCGCACCAGTTGAGCTTAAGTTATTGTTTTAAAAAGATGTTGTTAATCAGGTGCAAGAAGTCACACAGACACTTTTATTTTGGCTTAATCCAGACTTGCTAAGTTTAGCTTGGTCACACAAAAGAACAAGGTCAGTGACAGTGCAGCCTTTTGTAGATTATTTTAAAAGTAGCACAATGATTAGGTTGCCTGTGCACTTCGAATTTTTGCTGGCCATTTGATTAGGAGTATGATGTGGTCTGGTGACATGTTCCTCAGGTAGCAAAGAGTTACAGCCATATACTTGCATTTATCCCAGTATAGCCATGTCTACACTCAAATGTGGTACCAGTATGGATATCAGCAAGACATTCCTAGCAGAGACAAAACTTAAGATGTTGAAAGCAGCTTCATATGCCACCATTATCTCTTCTGTCTGAGCACCGGTCATACGTGTCGGTGCAGAGGGCAGGCTGCTGGGGAAGCTGTGCGTGGGGGTGGCTGGCCTGCCATCAACTTCTGTGCAAGGAGCCTTAATAATAACCGTGAAACAAAAGGACTGGGATGCTGGAAGTAGCTGGTTTTCCAGCCTAATAACCAAAATGGGTCCATCACTGAGCAAATATCACTGCATTTCACAAATGGTCCATCAGTTACCTTAGCCCTGCACAGGCCCATGTCAGTCTGTTTCCATTTCTAACACATTGTGCGTTCTGGTACAACGGGTGTCCTCTGGTTGCTGTTCAATGAAGCCATTGCTTTGCTGGAAAAGTGTGTGCATGTGCTTAGCCATTTCCCCATGGGTCTCTCTGGCTGTACCTGACAAGCCATGATGAACTGAAAGGAT
The DNA here is from genome assembly GCA_013389945.1 of Fregata magnificens. Lineage (NCBI taxonomy): Eukaryota > Metazoa > Chordata > Aves > Suliformes > Fregatidae > Fregata > Fregata magnificens. The sequence goes on along the minus strand of WAAD01032121.1, from coordinate 80,470 downwards.
CTGCTGAGAAGCATGTATCCATGTGAATCTGTATTTCTACATCTATTTGCTTCCTGGGCTAATCCTACTGGCAGATCAAGTTTACTGTAAACTCTCTTTCTGCTACATTCACAAACTGTTCAAATAAATGTTTAGAAGGGCAAGCAAAAGAGAGACTGATTGACACCCCATGGACATCCAGATGAGCAGATTTTGGAACGTCAAGCAGAGATCACATTCCTGCTTTGTGGTAAGAAGCTGTTACTGTCCATAGAGTCGTGATATAAATCAGCCGCAGTGTTTTATTGGGATCTTTCCATATTACAGGTACAGAGTAAAAGCCCCATTTGCCAAATGCTGATTTAGCACGTCATAAAAATGCATCTCTTTAGGATCCACTCCGCCCTTCAGTCTCCAGACTAAGGGGAGCTGAGGAGGAAGTTTGTAACAGGTCAATTAGTGAATGTTTTCCACCTAAAACCCTGTTTGGAGCATATCATCACACATTTTAAAACATTAAAAAAGAAACATTATAGTTCAGACTGCACCATAAATAAGATAATTAATCAGGTACAATGTGAAGAAGGGGATGGCCAACTACAGAAATGCAATAAGTAACCAGAGGAAACAGTATCACATTGTTCCTCTGAACAGTGTTTTATTACTTAATCGAGATACAAAAAGTCATCATCAATAAAGGATTTTTTCTTTGCAGTTTTTGAGGACCTGTAATTGGAAGTACCTATTTTGCAGAAAATTAAAAATGGATGATACAAGCTTTTAACATATGTTTCAGTGCATGGCAAAAGAGGAAAGAGCTCCCTAATATTAGAAAAGTAAGAAAACACAGGCTTTGTGTACTGGAAGAAACATTTAGTTACAGTTTTCAACTAAATGAATAGCAGTTATCATTATTTACACTACCGTTACTTAAAGTAGGGATAATCTAAGTGCGTAAATAATCAATTACTAATGAGTGAAATCTGATAATCAGATTAATCAATTCTTCCCCATTCAAAAGCAATTCAAAAGCTAATGTTTTAATTCACTATGCAGTTGCCAAATTTTGCTATTTTTGCTTTTTTTTTTCTTCTTGACAGCCTGTGTCCCTTTTTACACTGCCCTGGTCCTAGGTCAAATGATTATTTGAGAATCTCAACCTTTGTTTAAAAGAAACAGTGACTTTTAAACCTGTCTGGTTTTGAAGGCTGTCTCAGAGGTGACTCCAAGCATATCTCTAAGAGATCAGGAACAAACAGATGAAAGAATCTTCAGTTATTTATTTATAAATCTCTCGGGATTTTGCATCACAAGTTTTGAACTTTTGCCATGAAGTCCATTTGACTCTGAAGGAAGCCAGGATTTTCCAATACTTTGGAGTTGACAATTTTCCTATAAATACTTCTAAAACAGAAATAGCCAGTCTAAAATACCAGCCACTAAGCCAGTCTTGTGTGGGTAATGGTAACATTGTGCAGTGGATCTTGAAGAAACTTGTGCTGGGTTCAGAAGGCTTCCTGTTACCTGAGAAATGTATTGGCCAAAGATCTTATATGCTACTAGGATTTAAAGCTGGTGATAGAGGGTGGGTTTTGGTCCAGATATAGTGTATGGGAGAGTCAAGCCAGGAGGACGAGTGAGACCAGGAAGAGTGCTACTTACATGCTGTTTTCTGGATTTGGTGTAATAGAGATATAGCTTGAGGGGAGCTCTGTTTCCAAACAGCATTTCTGTGTTGTTAATGTACTACCAGTGCTGAAAGAAGCCTGCCCAAGTCTCTTCACAACAGGTAGGAAGCAAAAGAGAAAGATGACATACGCACGAAGTGCTACAGGAGCAATGTAGCAGACACGATGCTAATGAGACATATTTGAGAGACACGGAAAACAGTAAATCAGACTTGTGCAAATATAATGTTTGATACCATGACAGTAGCTGAATGTAAAAGCCTCTTATCTTTAACTTATTAAGTGCAATGGTTCTCTAATGATTCTGCTGGACAGTACAAGGAAAGGGAAATGTGAATTTTCCTTTCCCCTTCTACTACTAAGCAAACAATTAAAATAACGAGGTCTGTACTGAGCTGATGAGAATGTAGGGGTCCTTGCACATTGCAGTGGAGAGTAAAGAGTCAGTGTGTAGTCGGGTCTTTGAGGATACAGCAGACTTGCTCCTGCAAGTGGTGAGGGAACAACTGCGGAGAAGAGCAGGGCTGATGCTGTCAGTTGAACTGATTCCCAGCAATGGTTTTCGTCAGCTGACATGAGCTCTGACCCCATACTGTGTGTTTACTTATGGCTGCTCCAGCTGTTGGATGCAAGAGTAACTGCAGAATAGGCAACAATAAAAGTCAAGGCCCAAGTCAGCAGGTGCAGCTGAAAATTGCACTTTAAGAGGGCTTCAGTAATACCTTTTCTATTCTCTCTGTTCAAGATTACTGTGTGTCAGCCCTTTCCCCCAGCAGAGACGCTGGCCTGCTGTGATTTCCACCACGTACTGACAGCACAAAGGGAATTAGCACTGTGGAGGAAAAGCCCTGTGCAGCTTCTAGACATCTATTCTGCTGGCTCTGGACTGCTAGATGATCTGCTGTGGTTGGACAGATGGGTCCCATGCCATGCCAGAAGTGTAAGAACTTACTGTAGGCAAGCACTACCAACCCCTAGGAGCAAGACCCTTCCATTGGCATCACAGGCCCCTGCAATTAGGATCCACATCACTTCCATGACCATTACTAACTCTTTGACACTTCTAGCGACACAAGCCAGCCTTTTATTTTGGCTTGCCTCTCTCTGATATGTTTCTTCAGCATGTCTGTTACTTCATTAATTATTTTTCTACGTTTATGATTTTCCATTTTGTATCCAGAAATGGTGTATTATTTTAACAGATATGTTAGGTACTCTATTTTTTTGCCTGCCATGACTTCAAGACCAGAAGCACAGCAGTTCAGATCTGTCTTAATTACCAGTGGTCATGATACAGTTTTTTGCCAAAGAACAGTAATCTGCTCTAATTTAAAAATGCAAACATTTATGTACTGGGCGGAAGTTCAAAGTGGTATTGCATTGCTTCTTTTTCTTGCCTCTTTAATTCAGATGCTAAAATGACTATGGATAACTGTCTGTAAGGGGAAGAGCATCTTTGTTTTCGGAGTTGCTTATCAATTGCTTATATAGGAACAATATCCTCTGATTTGCACAGTAACACTCCTCCATCCTGCTCTGATTCAGGGCTGTTATGTTGACCCCGCTACGTCAATGAAGCTGGGATCTTCTCACCTGATTGGACTCCCTTGCACTCAGCGTCATACACCTATTTTCTTGCCCCGTTTCCACACTATAGCCAATGTCAATTTGTTTCTGTTCTCCTCTTCCTCATTCCTCCCACTCCAACCACCCCAGCAGTGCTGGAATGGAGCCCATACTAACAAACATAGCAAAGCATATTAGCTTGGGCTCAGTGCCATGCCTCATCTCTAACATCATTACACTTCTCCAGTAAAACACACCTCACTAGTTGGGATTTGGTGGCCTAAAGCAAGAAAAGAGGAGGAGATGTGAGATGACTCTGAAATATAACACAACATGCTAAGAACCTCTGAATAGTGTACAGATCCATTGGCAGGAGGGTCTTTGCAAAATTCTTAGTGGAAATATGTGTCTTCTAGTAAGTAAATCACAATGAATGCTCATATAGTCCCTTGAACACCTCTGAGCATACAATACTAAATGGGGACATAGTAATAGTAAGTCCTATTTCTCCACAGGATCAATTTTATAGGTTCTTGAATGTTAGGAGGACATGAATTAAAATGACTGCTGTCTTTAAGAATTTTAATTCCCTTTAACAATCCATGTCACATGTAAATTGTTAAAAGCACCACATGAGATAAAGGCCTGTTCCCTCTGCTGACTGAAGTGATTAATGTTCTAGTGGCATCAATTAAGTTTCATCCATTTCCTTCAACAGAGAATTTGGCCTTAAATCCACATTCAATATATTCTGTCACCAGTTAGGCTAAAATTATCCCTAGCAGACTAATGATGTGTAACAATTGCCCTCCCTTCCCTTCCCTTCCTCTCCCTTCCCTTCCTCTCCCTTCCCTTTCCTTCTCTTCTCTTCCCTTCTCTTCTCTTCTCTTCTCTTCTCTTCTCTTCTCTTCTCTTCTCTTCTCCTCTTCTCTTCTCTTCCCTTCCCTTTTTTCCTTTCTTCCTTCTTCCCTTTTTTGTTCTTTCTTCTTCCTTCTTTCTTCTTCCCTCTTCCTTCTTTCTTCTTCCTTCTTTTCTCTTTCTTTTCTTTTCCAAAATTCCAGTCTTTTTCTTCTTGGTACTGATTTCATAGATGTATCACAGCAAGCAAAAATCCACAATAAATCTTATCAATAATAAGAAATTTTCTAGACAATACAGAGCATTTTCAAAAAAAGGTCTTTGGAAAAGCTGATCACATTATTATGGCATGTATTGTTGCTAAGGGAAACAATCTCTATAGATAATTTAAAGCTTTAGTGATTGAAATATACTTCTTGCATAAAATATCTTCAAAGGATATTGTTCAAGAAGAAGACCTATGTTTATTAGTAACTGGATTTGGTTGCAGTTTACAAATCTCTGGTATCTGACCTCCATTAAAATGCCATTTGTTTAGGGAAGTGTTGAAGTCCGTGACTGAGTAAGCAAGACGGTCCAGAAGTTCACTTCCAGTCCAGCTGTGGTACATCAGTTGGTCAGGCCCATAAGGAAGGATTTTCCATAGCATGGGCATCAACACCTCTAGGAGATTTCACACAGAGATATGTATGCATGTTAGAAATAATCTCTGGCTATGGACTTTCTTTTAAATTTCTCAAATTGGTTGGGTCTATTAGCAGAGTAAAAGTGTCAGAGCTGACATGAAAATCTCGTCCTCTCTGACAAGTGAGTTTTACGTCCACTGCCGCAGCAGTGAAGCAAATATAACTGTATTGCTTGTCTCTGAGCAGCACCCAGAGAGAGAATTTGTAATCTTCCCCAAATGTCATGTATTTCTACACTGCATCTTGTACACATTTTTGCAGTAAAAGGGTTTGCTGTGTATGTAAGCTCCTTCGTCTGCCTTGTTAAAGGAAAAGTCGTCTAATAAAAACACAGAGATCTGTATATTTAACATAGTAAACAGATGGTAGTCTCTCATGGCAAAGCATTTTTGTTCAGTAGTTGTCAAATATGACTTTTACAGAAAGTTCCTGTCTACAAAGGTTTGGTTTTGGAGGGTTGCATTTTTGTAGATGAAATGCTCAAAAAGTTTTACAAGCCATGGGGTCCCGTTAGAAACTTACTGTTTTGAAAATGGGTTGTTGCCGTTTATTGTAACAAGGGACTATGTGTTAACATCTTTTATTTTAAATTCTTCTGAACAATGAAAATGGCAGAATTAGGCTTTGAAGGCTTTGGAGGAAGATTTTTATTTCTTTTTTTTTGATGCATTTTAAAATGCATTTGCAAATTCCTGGGTTGTATAGGGTTTTTTCCTACTTTCCAATCTTTCTTATGTGTGAGTATTTACTTCCTTCTTTTCTTCTACCCAGACTAGAAAACACTACTTACAACAATATGTGACTGTCCAAAGTACTTCATTAAACTGGCAGCAAGATTTCTTGACTCAGCAGAGAGAGGAATTATTTTCTATTCCTGTAGCTTGATTGCTATTGTATGCATCTTGGGCTCTGCATGCAATTCAGATGTAACAAAATCAAAGGATTAACAACAATGATGAAGACCTACTGCCTTTGACTCGTTATGCTGCAATGCTCGGTAGGCTGCAACGCTACTCCACTAAACATGTGACTGGGTAGGCTCACTTTTTAATTCTACTGCTAAGAGAGCTAGTCCAGTGGCGTCTACACTTCATGTCAGCAGCCATGTAGCTCGGTACTTCAGGGACCTGCCAGAATACGAGACCTGATCCTGCAAAATGAGCAATTCTTCTGGAAAAAGGAGGATGGGAATTTTCACGTGTCATCTGAAATTAATACCACAACTCATGCTTGTGAATAGGCCTCAAATTAGAATGTAGATTGCATCATTTTCTGGGTCTGTGGGAGGAACTGCTAAATCCTGCCATGAGTCTTGGGGGGAAAAGGCTGCTAACACACTCCTTGATGGAAATGGATGGAAAGACTTGAAAAATGGATCAGCTTTTGTGAGTAACAGCTGTTGGCTTCTCTGCTAGCCTCCTGTCTCCATCTTCCTCTGTGTTGTTCAAAATGCCCTGTACCAAAGGCAGGACTAGTAAATGGTTGCTCATGTGGGTAAATGAACAATATAAAACTTTTAAAAGCTGTGTTTGGAGGAAGTAAAAGCCATTTATTGAAACTTCCTCTCCAGACTCTTTTGCCAGCAGCTAACTGAGATTTCCTTCTTCAGTTTTGTTCTTCAGCATTGGAGGACACAGGCAATTATTGAAATTGCCTGACAAATAAAAAGAATGACAAATAAATTCAGAGGTGGTTTTCATAAGCAACAGGGCCAGCTGACCAACCAACTCCAATTTAAAAACCAAAACGAATGAGTGCTTAATTTCTCTTTGTTTTAATGAAGAAAAAAATTCATTTTATAACTTAAAGTGACCAACCTCAGAATCATTACCACTGCAGTTCTATTTGGGTAACTTGGGAACATTTTATATTTTCATTCCTTTCCTTTTTGTTTAAATATTAGTGCTGTTAGTCGTGGTACACAGTCACTGTTTCAATCAAGAACTGTGCGTTTTAAATATTTGTGTTCATTGTAGCCAAGAAGTCTGCGGAGTCAGTGTTTTGGCCAATTAAGCTTTAATCGGGACAGAATGTTTCAATGTTAAAATATACAAATTGCATCTGATCCACCGGCATATGCTACCTTTTGTGTTATGGCACTCAGTCTTTCTTCTTGATCTAAATGGCTCAGCTACAGCCTTTCATTTCTAAGTAACAACATGAGCCTCCCCATTGCCACAAAGCTGTTACAAGACCAGAGTGAATGCTGTCTTTACAGCACATCAGCTGTGTAATAGCACATCTAGTGGGTGGTATCATGATTATTTTTTCACTTGCCATCTTTCTTCTTTACCCTGTATTTGAAATTTTCTGTCGCTTATGTTCTGTAATGGAAGATGCATGGGTATTGTTTTGGTTCTCCAGGGAGAGGCTGGGTTGTCGTAGCTCGAGGCACATTGAAAGGACACAGAAATTATTGGATGTTCTATTTGTCTCAGGCTGAAAGGCTTAAATGTCCAAAACCATCCACCCAGCTTCATCCTCTGAAAGTTGAATTCACTGTACATCTCCTGCCCCTTTACTTATGAAAGGGAGTTTCAGTAAAGGTCAGAGGTAATTGATTAAGGCCAGCATACAACCGCAATGAAGGATGATAATCTCAGATGTCATTTGCGTCTCAAAACTATGAATCCTTGCTAATCTTCCCATTTGTGCACATTTCTAAACATGGACTGAACATAACCAGTGTCATGACCTCGTGTCAACTTGTGCTGGCTTCAGCAGATGTAGAGCCACCTCCTCTCTCTTCAGTTCTGTTTCTTGGCATTTCTGCTACCCAGGTTCCTGCTGCTAATTGTGTATTTCAGATTACTTTCTCCTCTGCTTTCATAGCATGCATATTCCCAAGTCAGATCCTATTTTATCCTTTTGGGACAGTTTACTAGTTTCTCTAGACTTAGAGAAATTCTGCTTATCTTGCCCATATTTGTAA
>WAAD01032121.1:57951-72674 GCA_013389945.1 Fregata magnificens | reverse complement strand
CTTGATATTTTACCATTTAGGGTGATCCCTAATTTACAGTGTCCTGTAAACAGTCTTCAGTCCATTTGACCATTTTCCTTTTCAAGCCACTTTGGGTTAATTTTGAGCTATATTATGCAGCTCACAAGAATAGAGCCTTTGAAACCAGCAGAACTCTTCACATGAGTAAGCACTTATCAGAGTGAGTAAAATTTCCCCAGTTTATCCCTCAGAGGCTACTCTTTTTTTTTGGCATCTCATTCATTGAATAAACAATATATATCCTTGCCAAAAATTCTAACTAACCCACTTCTTAGATTTTAAAAAAAGAAAACGAGATTATAATTTTTCCTACTACTTTTCCCTGCCCTTCTGGCACCCATCCACAACGACAAAGAAAGTGCCAAAATAGCGCAAGGATGGCTGTTATCTGGCCCTTAAGTTTCAGAATGGTTTGAATAAGCTTTTTTTGGGACACACCAAAATTTTTCTTAGGATTCACCCATCATTTGTATGCAGGCAGGTTAGAAGTCTCTGTTCCCCTGTATTATCCCTGAGAATTCATTTCTGAGTAGACAACGCAGTCATCTGTTGTTACTTTTAAGGAGGGAGAAACATAATTTATTGGTTTCACTGAAAAACTGAGATGCAATTTATAACACTCTAGCCTAAGAACGAAAGTATAGAACACCCTCCTATAAATCATATTTTGTGCATTTAAAGTTGTTGTGGTGAGGTGGAACAGAGGGAAACACAGGACAAAGCTTTGATCACTTTGATCAAGCACAGACCACCTATCAGGCTCCTGGGTGCCACTGTGTGTCATGCACATTTTCAAATTTTTGTCATAATAGCTACCAGTCATTGTAGCTGAGATAAAAAAGGGGATGGTGATTAAACATGTGATTGAATCCAGACATTTTAATCATATCCCTTCTATCTATTTTTGCAAAGCAGGCTGCCTGTTTTCCCAGCAGTCCACATGAATAGCCCAGGGATGACAATTTGCATGCTAACTGAATTCATGTACCACACTGATTGTATGGAACATCTGTTGCTGATTGTTTTGGTCCTCTGCTTTTCAAACTAATATATGAAAATGCAGTAGGTAAAAGGCAAATTATCATGCCAAGGGCAGAGAGCAGATTGTTCCTTTTCTTTTTGTTGGAACTCTATGTTGTATCTATTGATAAATGTCACTACACTCCTGCTATCCCCCTGGACTTGCATTAAAATACTGTGCTTTAAATTGCTGTAATTTTCCAGATGCTTTTTTCCTTCCCAATTTAATTTTGGCATAGCTGGCTTAGATGTGGTTAGAAAAAACCCTTCCCCCATCATCTTTCCCAGCCCACATACCCACCACTACATCTAGAACCAACATTTCGGTTCTGCTCTAGGTAGATGTAGAGGAATAAGGCTACCCAGCAGCTCCTCTTGTCCCTAAAGTCCCATTTTGCTCAAAAAGGAGACAATTAATCGTCTCAGGGCTGAGATTTTCCACCTTAATGGCAGAAAATTGAGACAGTTCCTAATATTGGTTAAGGAAGGTACTCCAGCATGAAGCAGGTTGCTGCCAGGATAGCCCTAAAATAACAGCGAGTCTCGATAGAGAGAAACAAAGCTACACTTCTAGATCCGTGATATGTCAGGTTTCAAAATAGTAAGTTGAATAGGAAGTGAGTGAGAAAATTACTGAGGAACTACATTCCCTTCAAAGGTAGATTTACTTTTGCCCTAAATGCACTTATGTTACTATTTGGAGGGAGACTATGAAATTGCCAGCACAGTTAGCTAGCTTTTTGCTAGTGGTTTTGCCTAATATATAGGATGTAGGGTGCTTTTTTCACCATAGGAGGAAGAGGCGATATGTCTGTGTGTGAAGAAGTTCAGTATATGGGCTATCTGAATGTTTTAGTTTTCAGTCTGCACAGAAAGAAGAGAAATGGCTTGAAATAACCGTTGAGAAAATATTCCATTAATCCATCACCAGCTGTTGATTCACAGTGCAATTGGCTACAAAGATTTGTTGCATATTCAAGATTGCCATAGGAACAGCTCTGGATTACATCATTCCAGCTCTTAAAGTCTGGCTGCACTGGAGCTCACCTTCTCTACTCTGCATGTGAATATTGCAGTCGCCTTTTCAAATTTCCAATATCTAGGTTGATTCTGTGAAATAAGTCTGCATCTCATTCCCCTGGTGATTCATTCTCATGATTGTTATATGGGATCTTGGTTTTAATTTTTCTTTTTGTGTTCATTTGTCCTTCAGCAGGATTCATTGTGAAAGAGAAATTGTTATTGTAGTATATATGAATGTGCATGGTCTTTGTGGGAAAGCAGGGCCAGACCTCTGTAGGATCTTTCACGCTGAGTCTCTAGGCATCAGCCCACACAATGAAGAGAAAAAAACAAACAGGAAAAAGATCTATTAAAAAAGTGCAGCTGGGCTGAAGGCAATTCAAGCAACAGTGACCCACACTATCTCGGTCATGCCTTCAATTACCAGAATCGTTGATAGGCATCTTAACACTAATGAGAAATTTGGACAAAAATTCTGCTACTCCAGAGACTATTGTACTTGATTTACTTCACTAACTTTGGCGTGGACTGAAAATTAATTTTCCATGGACTGTAGTGTGAACGAGAGTGGTTACAAGAGTGAACACGAAAAGTGAGTTGAAAAAGACATTCAAGCGCTGTGAATCAAAACTCATTTCTAATTCACTAAAATGTGCTTATTACTATTCTGGCTAATGTTTTCATTACTGAACTAAAGGAGTAAGGATTTTTATTTAAAAAGCTTTTTTCTTGCAAGTGTTTCTTTTTTGTTTTCTCTGATTCAAGTCATTAATTCAAAACTCAGAATTTTGTTTGTATCATCTTAATAAAAATACCCTATGGTTTCAGTTAATCCCATTATCCAAGTCTGTTTAAAGATGTCAGAATGACCGACAGGTTTCTTGCAGACTTTCAGGAAAAACAGAACTGGATCTAAACTACTGATGTAAAAAATAATGGAGGAAAAAGTATTTCTGACGAAATCTTCAGGCCTCCTTTGCATACCACAAAGAAGTCAAACAGAAATCAATCTCTATCTAGCTGTACGTCTTATTTCATTTCAGAATTTTATTGCGGTTCTAATAATTGTTTTTCTTTTAAAACTGTTAAAATGAATGCATATAAATGGGAGGGAAATGAGGATGTTAAAACATATGCTCAGGAAGGAACAAAATTGTTCATTAGAAAACAAATAACAGATGCTGTCTCCTAGCACAGAACTCAATCTACAATTCAAAATACAACATGGCAGAAGCCAAGATGGGACTGCCAAGCAAACTGTTTCCTCATATTCTCTCTTTTCTTGTTTTTTTTTTTTTTTCTTTTAAGGTATATGACAGAGTAGAAGAGCCAGACTTAGGGGTTGGAGGGCTGTAATCTCAGTTTTTCATTCTTCTCCTGAACTAACTCTCAAATAATACGCACAGTGGTAGATCCCACAATCTTCAGTTTTCTTTGGGATTGTCCCACAAATCATGGTCTCTGATTTCCAGACAGCACCACAAGATGTAGGATTTCTGCAACCTAAATGTCTGCTCTCTATAATAAGAAGTGACTAGTGGTTGTTTGCTGTGGTTTGCACCAAGTTGTTCATACTGTAGAGGCAGAGCCACAGCAAGAGCTGGAACCCCTGTTAATTTTCCATTAAGTTAGTTTGACAAGTCAAATACTTTGATACCATAAATGACATTAAACCATAAATATGCAAACAAAAGAACTTGATTCATGTGCTCTTGTGGTTGTTGGATAGTTTAGTAAGAATGGCAACCTCCAAAACTAACTGTGTCTGTATAGCCACAAACTGTGCCTGCATAGCCAAAATTTTTTTGTCTCAAGTCTGGATCAAAAGAATGCCCCCCAGCAACATCCCATCCTTTAATTCTGCTGGTCTAATTATGAATGAATTGGTGGAATGTCAGTGTCAGACATCCCAGCAATGCTGAGCGTGTTTGTTAAGCAGTGCTTTGGAGCTCTGGCCAGGATATTGCACCCAGAAGGGCAAACTTGGCATGACAGGTGAGCTAACATTTTGCTCTCTGCAAAAGCTATACAAAGCTCAGAAACTCCCACTTTGACCCAGTTATGTAAGACTCCCTTCTGTTAAACCAGCTCTGTTCCAGAATCACCATTCATGATATTCAAGATGATTGTGTTCAGTGCTTGAGAATAATATTTGCCCATATTTCTGCTTTCTCTGTTCTTAAGAAAAAAATAATGATTAAAAAAGTACCAGATATTACTGGGAGGTTTAAGGTACCTCATATTAGGCATCTAAAGTATTAGGTTGCCCATAGAATGAATGGAGGAATAGACACTGGAAATCTTTCCCAGTGGCTATATAGCAAGGGTTAGGCAAATAGGACCCTAATTTAGATCTACCAGTTAAGTACTTCAATTTAGACAGAGATAAAATACTCCTGGACATAAATGAGGATTGCCACTCTGTCCACACAGACTACTCTCAAGTTCCCTTTTCTTGTGTTGGGCTTTCCTATCAGCAAGCAGACGTTTAATCATTTCCAGGAAAGCAGGGCTTCATCACGTGTAATGGTTACTTGGGAAGACCGTAACTCTGAACTTCCACCCTTCCTCCTCTTTCCCCAGCTTTTGTTGCTGAGCACAACGTCATATGGTGTGGAATATCTCTTTGGTCAGTTGGGGTCAGCTGTCCCGGCTGTGTCCCCTCCCAGCTTCTTGTGCACCCCCAGCCTACTTGCTGGTGAGAAGCAGTGTGAGAAACAGAAAAGGCCTTGATGCTGTGCAAGCACTGCTCAGCAGTAACTAAAACAGCTCTACGTTATCAACAGTTTTGATCACAAAGCCAAAACATAGCACCATACAAGGTATTACAAAAAAAACCCCTCTATCCCGGCCAAAACCAGTACATGGGGTGATCATTTCCACAGATGGGGGGCAGCACCTCAGGAGTCTCTGGTAGTCAGCTCCACAGAATTTCTGTTGGAGACTTGTCCTTCTGGCAGGACACCTTCAACCACAGGTTTGCCTGAATTCCCGCAAACTCTGAGCTCTTATGTTAAATCTGAAACATTAGGCACCATTAGCACTAAACTGCTCACTGGTCCTCCTTGCTAAGGAGGACTAACATACCCTGTCTTTTCTTAGTGGATCAAATACTAAGGCTGATACAGAATAGGTCCTTACAAGGCACTGAAGGCAGACATGACCTAATCTTGATTCAAGTTATGTGACTGTCAGACTCTCTTACTATTTCTCAGATCTTCATACAGGTTTTAAGATTGAGTTTGGCACTGTGGTAGCATGGCCCTGTGGGTTCAGTCATGTGCACAGCAAACTTATTTTTACATACTATAACCTGTTTTATGCATATTTGCTTCCCACTTACCCTTCATATGTGAGGAAGCTGGGAATATCCCAAGACAAGATCTGTTTCTCTGGAGACCATGCAGTGTTTCCTGGTCAGAATCAATTCCAGATCTCAATAAGAAGCAGCACTTTAAGGCTGGATGCTGAGTAAGCCGTACTGCTAATGTCAAAGCCTGTCAGATATCATCACTACCGCTGAATCAGGAAAAAGCCAAGGAAATGATGCCCTAACTAATGATCTCAGCCTATACCCTCAACAATTCTTCCTTCTCTCACATGAACTGTCAAATGAGTGATCTCGCTTTCAGTGTTGTAAGAGCATTTTTAATCTATGTCCCCTTTTTATTCATGGTCCCTCCTATTTTTTCTCTTGTTTGTGAGTAAGTAATGGGCTAGTCTAGTCTTGCAATAAATAATGACTGAACACTTGAACTGAAATGGCTTGCATGCACTGTGTTGAGTCAGGACTCTTTGATCATGTCAGATTTCACTCTTTTTTCTCTTCTTATATAGCAATAAATAATGGTATACAGAATTCAAAAACAGAAATAAAGAAGTAGCAGAAAAAGACAGTATCATTTTGCCAAAGCAAATTATCATTATTGCCAAAAAGGACTCTCCTGTAATCTCTTACTCTGACACACAGATTCCATTTTTTCCAAAACAAACAAAAAATATTAATGAAAATATCTTTCCATTTCAGTGGTGTTGAGTAGCTAAATTTCTAGCTGTTTTTTCAAAAGCCCCACTATAGGAAGAGAAACCTAATAAATAACAGAAGCCAGGCAACATTACTCCTTTGACTTAAAATACTCAATATTTATTGGCTTCCAAGGAAGTGTGCAGTTTTACACACACCGGTAAAACAAGCCCTGCTTAGAAACAGAATACATTTTGGACTAGAACTTGAGTTTTGGTGGGATGGTGCTGTGAGAGTAATCACACAATAGCATGGCTTGTACAATAAGCAGAAGGGAGATACATTAATTTCTGAGCATTTTGTAAGGGACACGCATACAAGCAGCTCCAGTGTAGTTCATCATCTTGTCCCAGGGTTTAGAGTTTAGGACATCTGTGCTTTGCTTTCGCTTTTAAGTCTTTTTCCACAGAAGCAGCGCATAACACTCATGTGAACAAAGCAATGCCAGCTGATTAACATCTGTTGGCTTGATTAAAGTCATATAGATGGCAAAATTTCAGGTTCCAGTAAGGCTGGCTTGCGCTTGTAACAAAGACAGACATTGTGTAACAAGCTGCCTTTGCTGGAGCAGCTCATATGCTTTAGATTCATGTTTCACACCTGAAAAGGGGAACCCAGGCTGCCTGAACTAGTTGTGTAAATTCCCTTTTATGTTCAACCACTAAAAGATATTAGCAAGCATGCCAGCTACTGTCCTTACTACACAATAACGCAATAGAAATTTTAGACTTTGGTTTATATTGGGTGAGTGAGGTTTAGGCAACGAGTACACTGGGATTTCCTTACTGGTATACAAGCCGCTCCTAATGTGGATGTAATTGTGCTGGTAACTCCATCACAGATGACCGCAGTCACGTTAGAGCAAATTTTCTACCAAAGGAGGCGTTAGAGCAGAGATGCCAGAGAGTGCAGAGGTATATAGAGATACCCTCCACACATTTTAAACAGGTTCTCATGTCTTCATGGACTGGTCTAGAAGTTTGTTCTGAGGAGCAAGACAATGTTCTTGTCAAGTCTGTGCCTGTGGTAGGTGCTTCCTCTGGTACCAGTTAGGTTAGGTTAGGTTTCTCACCAGTTAGCTTGTACCACCGCAGTTAAGGTTTTGAAGGCTCTTAGAACAAACGGGACTTCAAACAAGGCCAACTGTTTTACCTGCACAGCATCTGGGTGTCCAAAAGCATGACACATGAGTGGAAGGATCACAACTTATTCCATGAACCATTTTTGACATCTGAGGAAACTTCAAGTTTTTTCTGGAAGGAAATAATCTGTGAGTAAAAAATTAGGTTGGCTAATGCCTCTGCCCTTAGACTTTTTGCCACCATAACAATATAGGTGTCTACAGGATACAGTGGGCAAAATAAGCTTGCCCTGAGGCCATGTTAGCACAGTGCCATATTCAGCTGTGTGTAGGACATAATAGGAGAGCCTGACAGCCACATAACTTTTGAATCAGCATTAGATCATGCCTGCCTTCAGTACAGTGTAAGGACATATGCTATATCAGCTTCAGTGTTTTCAGTATAGCTCCAGTGCTGCAGCCAGACCCTCAAACATTGGTGCATACTCAGCCCTTGCTATGTGCTACATGGCAATTAAAGTAAATGGCACCATCATAGCACTTACGGCTCTGGTGGGGCTCCAGGTCTTAGGAACTATTAGCTCATGAAAAAGAGTATCTTCTAGTTGCAATATGGAGAAGCAGGCCTCACTGGTAAATAAGAATTTCAAGACCTACTCTTTTCTACCCAAGTAAGAAAGAAATGCTAAGGCTAAAATGAATATACTAAATCCCTGACGTAGTATCAAAGCCAGAGATTTTACTGGTCCTTCTGTTTGCACCAGAAAAGTCAAGTTGGACACAGATACATCTGGCTGAGCAAAGCCCAGCATCAGTAGCTTGTGATGCAGACTGATCGGTTTTTCAACTAAAAAAGGAATATTCATAGGACAATTAATTTTCCTTCAAAACAGTGTGGGGGGAAGTGGGCTGACACCTGATCAGTGTGTGATGAGATGCCCTTTTCATTGTGAAGATATGAGTGTATCTGCAGCTGTTTCCACTAGCTCCTGAAAATAACTCTGCTAAAGTTTGTTCCATGTGCTAGAGCAGAAGTCATGTAGCCTTGGTGATCAGGAGGACCCTGCAGGTAGACATCATAGTCCAAAATCAAAAACATGGCTCAAACTAAACTTTCTGATGCATCTTAAAGACCCTGGGATCGGTCTTGTGCTTTGCTTTTGATAATGTTCAGGGTAGCTAAGGTGAAATTGTCTCTGCAGGTCCATTTTGCTGAAATCAGTGGGTGACCGTGGCAAGAGACAGCATCAGCTGATAAATGTGTTTCTCAGATACTTGAAATCTTTCAAAAAAAACACCACTCTGTGAAGCACATTATCATCACCAGGCTAATTATACCCAAAGCTGGTATTCTAAAGGAGTTCAGGGATTTCCTTTTATATAAGAAAGTGAGATGATTAAATGCCCTTGCAGTGTCTGTTTCTTTCAACAAGTGGATTTTTGCAGAACTGTTACAGTCTGAAACGTCCCAGATGGTGCTTTCCAGTTGCACTGGAGCATGTATTTTCTCGTAATTGCACAGCTTACTTAATTCCCTTGATCCTGAAGTCTATTCTCTTGTAACAAACTTTTTTTTCTAAAGGGAAGCATCTGTTTTATGCAAAAACACGCTTACCATTTTGAAGGGGTTGGGATGTGGAGGACATAAGCAGCATGATTTTGAAGACTTGGAGTGACTGTAGGGACCTATCTGGAAGTTGTAAGTAAAAGGTTAAACTTGAAAAATTGTAAGTAAAAGGTAAAACTTGAAAAATTGTAAGTAAAAGGTAAATCTTGAAAGACACTGAAAGCCAAGATTAGCCTAGGTTATACAAAGATGATTTGTAAATCAGGCCTATGTACACTGTGGCATCTTATCTTGTCTTGCCCAAATTACTCATTATTTTCTTCACAAATCTTTATTACTTTATCTTTTTTATCACAGTAAAGTGTAACACGCCATAGGAATCTATTTAACATTTTAATAAGGATCCTGCCTAGTGCATTAATGGGAGCAACTACTGCATATGGTTGAATGCTTAATCAGGTATGTGGAGTGTAAAAAAGACTTCAAGATACAACTGTGCTAGTATTATATTGATAAAATTAATCACTAATAACAGAGGCACTACTTGGTACCTGAACACAAAATCTTTGGGAAAGGGACCAAGTTAGGCCCTGTGACTAAATTTTAAAGACTTTTTGCCCAAATAAGATCGGCAGAGACTACTGAGGATTAGGCAGGGGAAAGGGAGTTTGTATTTCTCTGGGAACTGGGGCAGCTCTGAGGAATTATCCTAGGAAATGATCTTCACAGATAACTTCATTGAACAAATTCCTTTCCAGTAAGAACAGCCTGATGCATTGACAAAACTCTCAGTGACTCCTGATCTCTTTCAAGGGTGCATGGTAGTTTTTAAAGCTTTTAAAGCTTTGCGATTTTTTGTACTAGAGGCTTTGCATTTGCTGCTGAGCGTGGAGGGACTGTGTGTGGGAGAGGAGGGGGTTGTGGCAGAGACATGTAGACAGCAGGGCGAGTGTGAGCCAGATATGCCTGCACTGAACAGCTATTTCTGGCTGCTTGGGACAAGGACACCTGGACTTCAGCATAAAAAAAAAAAGAAAGGCATAGAGTTGAAGGGATGGAAACCCTTTAAAATATTGTAAAAGACCTGATGTGTCTTATTTGTACGCTTCAGTGACACTTGAATATACAACAAGGTCACACTGGTAGCTGGCATTAGGCTATCCCAGAACAAGCTGTAAGTTAAAGAAGTGACATTGCAATTTTCATTTTTGAATCAAAATTAGTTGGGTGACAAATAGCCACCACAATCAAACTTTTTGTCTATACATTTTATTACTTTACACTCTGAATAAGGTAGAGGCGAGGCATAATGTTTTGCTTGGCAAATCGATTATCCAGTTAATACTTTGGTCTGAATACTGATCTAACTGTGTAGTACTGGTGAATATTTTCATCATTAGTGAAATGACTAACTTCACTGAAAAAGACATTATCATCATTAAAATAAAATGCCACATGCTTATCTTTTTGGTTGTTGCTGCTGGTTTTTTTAATTAAAAAAAAAGGTATCGAACTAACTAAAATTAGAAATCAAAGCCTATTTTTCCTGCAGCCACACAAATGCTATATTGTTTATTTCCTTTATGAGCACCAAACCAGACAAGGCTGCTTTTGTCCATCCATCAAGATATGCAGTGACAACAGACATAGAGATCAGTTTATGCATCAGGTCACAGTTCTGTGTTTCTTTTGTGTTACTTACCCTGTGTTCTCCACCATCACAAATGAGGTATTAAGGAGTTACATGGTCTTCATCACATAACACATAATTCAGAAAAGTTGCTCCCAAGACTGCCCTGAGGACTCTAAGCCAAATGTCAGACCCAGTATCCAACAAATACCTTCCTTCATCCTCAAAAAAAATCAGGTTCATTGTACTAGAGGTCCATATGCATGAGCACAGAGAAACAGCAACCCAACAACACGCTGGAAATGCTGTGATTTGTGTGCTTCTGCAATTCCTATCAGCTCACCTTGTGGGCACTTCTGACCAAACCAACTTTATGTGGCCCATGACTTGTCCACTTGTCCGATAGCCCACACTGTAGTGTCTGTACATCTAAACAGCAGCCGTGTTTCCAATGTCTGCAGAAACTATAAGCAAACATCTGTGTCCGTCCCTCTATAACTCCACAGGAGTAAAGATGAGCCTTGCAACAACTTGACCTACTGCTAGACTCTCTGTGCATTACGCTGTTCACTGAGAATGATGTTCTCCTGTCCTGAAAGTGTGCCAAAACCTGCAGCAATGTGGGCAAGGTAACACTTTCAGCACTTAATGGACTGGTATATGGCTAAATAGTAGTCCTAGCGTATGGCTTTGGCTTCTTAGGGAAGATCTGGCTCCTTTTCAGGACATATACATGCACCCAAATTCCCTTAGCACCACTGAGGCCCTTTTTCTGATTTCATCTGGTTTTGAATACCTCAAGTGCAAAGACATTGCTCCGTGTGTAAACATCCATTAACTCTAATGCATGCCTGGACCTGCCCCAGCTTCCTGAATCACCAGCTCAGAAAGCATGAAGAAGGAAAACATGACAAATGCTGCTTTAAATTGAACTGAGTCCATCTCCATAACCGCGTAACACAGAAATAGAGGGGCCCCCAAATATCGTCTAGGCCAACCTCTACTCTGAGGCAGGTTCAAGTTCACATCTAGGCCATCTCTGGCAGGTGACACTTAGGTTTCTATAGATGTAGTTAATCTTTTCATATCTCCCAGATGCATCTTTACTAATTAACTTAATGTCTTCTGTGGGTTATGTTTTATAAAGCTCTTTTGCTATTGCCATTTTGGACTGTCTCTAATTGATCTGCACCTTTTTTGAAAGGAGGTATGCCAATATGGAAACATTGGTCCAGATAAAGCCTAATAAAAGCCAAGTAAAATATTTTTTCTTGAGTTCTAGCTAGAATGTTTTTGACACTAAAAAACAGGACCATGTTTCGCTTTGGCTCTTATTTTGTTTACTTGTTTATTACAACCTCAACCAATTACTCTGCACCCTGAAGAGGTCTTATTTTTTCTTTTCTTCACATTTTTCTCTATGGAATTCAATTAGTCCAATTAATTGATTTCTGACTTTCTCAACTTTTCAAAGGCATTTTAAATGCTGATCCTTTCTGCTAGTCTGCTAGTAACCCTTCACAGACTTTTGCTGTATGTGTATTTTGTAAACATGCTCTCTAATCTACCAGCCAATCTGTACTGAAACTGTTGAATGATACTGGCTGAAGATGTCCTTGCAGAATCCTACTTATACACATAACAGAAAATCAGAAATAACTACTGTTTGGGTACATGTTTTCAAGCAATTTTGCATCTTCTGATCTTGACCTAGCTTTGACCTAGGATAGTCAAAATACTGTTTTCCCATTCTTTATGGATATGGCACATGGAGATTGTACTTTTTAAAACTTTGCTAGAGGCAAAATATGTCACTATTATTGTTTCCTGCCTATCCATCACACTACTTTTTCAGCAAGGAAGAAAATTAGATTTGGAGCTAGCTTTGGCTCAATCTGCTTTTGGCAATCTGTTCTGACTGCTTCTCATAATTTTATTATTTATTTTTTTTTATTAATGTTTCTCATTGCTTTATTGCTTACAATTTTGTTTTGTGTAAGAGAGTGTTTCTGTATCTTCCTGGGGCCCTAAGGTTAAGCTTGACTGATTCATAATTCTCCAGAATGTCACACATAAAGCATCTATTTAGTCCAGTGAAATCTTTCTGGCTGAATGACAGTGATATGCACGACCAGAGACATTACTTCTGTGATTTATGTTACATTAGTGAGTTATGTTAAAAGTAGTCCAATATATGATGGTAATCCATGCTGATGCTTCAAATAGGTATACTTTTCAGGACACACAAGAAAGTGAGAATTTCTACCCCAAGATTTATAACCTCTTTTATATTGAGACTACTCAATCCCATATTCTAGCTATAATAGGTTTTCTGAAGCCCTTTAGCTACAGAAGAAAAACTTGTTCAGATATGCAAAATATCCTTTTACTTTCCTGGCTGCAGTCATGCTTTTTTCTTTGAAACTTCTGTTATAATTGCACATACACAGAGCTGTGGCTAGATTCTGCAGTTCAGTTCCCAAGATCCAACTTACTTTTTCTTTGAGTGATTTATACAAAGCTTGTACAAACTATTAAGGGAAACCTTACACACAAGAGTAGCATCCAAAACTGTAATCACACCTCTTGAAATACTCTAGCAGTTAACCTTACCCATCTTCTTCCGCTGCCTTTCCAAATAAATCTGTGGAAACAGATAACCTTGAAGGAACTGTATGACAATATGTAGATTATGAGGAACCCAATGGAAAACGTGTCTTTCAGATTACTTATCCCTCTTTTGTTTTGTTTGCTTGCCTCCCAAGGCAATCATTTTCAGGAAGAATTTTATGGCAGATCAGAAAGCACAGTTCTGGTGCCTCATTCACACCAGCACTAAATCTGCCACCTACATTGCCAGAAAAGCTATGTATATTCCAGCACATCATGAGTTAAAGGATGAATGAGGAAAAGAGCAGCTAAACCTCCAGGATACTTTAGGGTAAAGAAAAGGAGGAACATGTGAAGAAATGGTTGCATGAGAGCCCCAGGCTAATAAACCAAATGTAAGCAAGCGTTTACCTTTTTCCAGTAAGACATACAGAACGTTGGGAATCAAGGTGTTTCAGTGAAGTCCACACCTGAAGTGGACTGCAGACTTCCCATTCAGGCAATTTTTCCACAGTAGTTATATGGATAGGAACAAAATTCTGATTCTTGGATTTTTCTGGATGTGTAAATAGTTTCTCCTATGACAATTCATCTGAAATAATGAGAAACTGTGGCAGAAGGCACAAATGTCACTCATACAGAAGCCATGTATCATCCATGTTATACCTTTGAGCTAATAAGAATCCTGGGAGGCAAGAAAGAAATTGAAAATCATTAAAATCACATCTAGAGCTGTGACCTCGTATTTACAGCAATAGGAAAGGGATTTTTTTTTCTCTTTGAAAGTATGCTGAATTTGTTAATATAAAAACATTCATACGAGGTACAAAACTGCTTAGAGCGGTGGAATTGCTGAAGGGGATGTAAGGATCCAACCAGGGGAAATCCCAGGGATGAGGGGCACACAGATGAGGCAAACTGAGAGAGTGAGAGAGGCTATGAGGTTGTGCAAGGAAAAGTGGGGGCTGGGTCAAACAGCGATCAGGTGGGAGAAGAAGACTGGGATGATAGCAAGGAAGGATGTGAAGAGAAGCAGAGGAAGATAAAGGCAAATTGATAGGGTATGGGAGACGAGTATCTCATCCCAGAGTGTTAGGGTAGGAAAATGAAGTCTGCAACAAACAGCCAAACACGAGGCGCATGTTTTGATATATGCATTGAAGCCTGAATTTTTCAGACTTAGAAAAACAAAATCAAGGATAAAACTACATAGGAAAGCTCAAAACCAGAAAAATGTCTGAATGTTTTTAATGCTTTTCATATAAAGGGCTTGGGTATAATGTACTTGATTTTTTTAACAGTTGAACCAGTGACATTATAAACTCTAGTGCATTGTAAACCAGAATTAACTAGTGCTGTAAAGTGTTTTTAATGACCTGGCCCAAGAAGAGGTCAGGTTGAAAATGTAAACTTTTAATCAGGAAACCAGTCTGTAGGGATACAGGGAATTAGCTATGTCCCCTTCTTGATTACTACATTCTGGCAAAGGCCCTTCAGTGGAAGGAGTCTGAATGAACAGGACAAGAAGATTAATCATGATGTATGACTTCCAGACACATTATTATTTAAGCTTTTCAGTTGGCTTTCATTATCAGTCAACAGAAATTTCTTCATCATCATCTGTTTGCTCTTTACAAATCTAACTCAGTTATCATCTCAGAATCCAGAAATTCAGGTCTCCCTGTACTCCTTTGTCTTCTGCCAACAATCTTAATGGAACATGGGAAAAAAATTTAAAGCTTTGGCC
>WAAD01032121.1:26183-57911 GCA_013389945.1 Fregata magnificens | reverse complement strand
TTTAAAGCTTTGGCCAGTGAACAGGACATAGACTTAATATCTTGTGTTTCCACACACAACTGAAAATCCCACACTATGCCTACTGAGACCTCCTGGATGACTTCATCAGGGATGATGACTGTGCTTATGCTGTGTTTCAGTATAATATTCATTGCACTAGTAGCTCTAGAATCACGGTGTAAGAAAGATATTGTATCCCCAGGAAAACTACTGAAGATGGATTAGAAAAATGTATTACCAAATTTACCATTTATTCTAAGAAAAAAAAAATGTTCTTGTGCCTAGAATGGATTCACAGTCTTTCTCTGGACAGACTTCAGGACACAGTAGTACACAATTTATTGTCTCAGGCAGCACAAAAGAATAGCAAGGCAGGCATCAGCCTTCCGTTTTCCTCTCTCCTTTGTATAGAATTCTTTAGAAATGTTACTTTGATGTCATTTCAGTCCCTGTGATGAGACCACCTCTTCCACAGAGAGTAGGAAAAGCATGTAAAGCAGAAGCAGGAACTACAGGGCAATGGACTTCATCAAAACAGGTGAAATTCCTTGAGGCAATAGATGCATAGACCTCCTGATTCCTTTGTGTATCACATTCAAACACTGAAGTCGATGAGTACAGAATAAGGCAAGGTAGATCTATAAGGTTAATTTAGTCCATAATCTGTTCGTTTGAATGTACTCCATATGTTTCTATTCTGGGTTTTCTAATGAGATTACCTTATGTTGATTTCTATATAGCAGATTTTTGTCTTTAATCAGTGAAAGAAGTTATTATAGTGGTCTGGTACAGCATGGTGATTTTTGCTACTATCTTATTGTGCAAATAAAAGTGTTATGAAGTGTACAGGATTTCCTTCAGTGACTTCATATCATCTATTTGGCCTAATTTCTAATTACTTGTATAAAGCAGAAAACAGATAAATTTCTATTCGTATTTTTCTATGCAAAAGATGCATCTTATTGAGAAAAACGAGTTATTATTCACCCCATGAACTGAAAATCAATGGAAAATAAACCAAAGTAGTAGCTTAATCATCGCATCTTAACATGGTTCTCTTTCGGTGAACAGGACAGTGAAGAAAAAAGACTTTAGCAATACTTATACTTCTTCTGTCACTGCAAAGCTTTCCAGAAAATACTCAGTGTTTAACTCCTACTGCTGTTGCTTTCAGTATATATTCAGCACCTCACAGAATATACTTAATACTTCAGAAGACTGGACTCAAAATATTGAAAATGCATCTACTTAAAATGAAATTATGTTTACTATGAAACACTTTGTTTTGAGAGATATAAGGAGAAAAGCATAAGAGAGGAAATTGTGGGATTTTTTCCTTCTCAGTTCAACTGCCTCTAACACACGACTGAGAATCCCAGGAAGCATTTTAAGCATATGCAGATTTCTTTACATATATTCAGCTAGAATATATGTTTTGATGAAGTCACTGGGAGGCTTTTTCCTAAATTGTCCTATTCTTCCACATGCAGAAAGGTCTCAGCACACTCACACTGTTTTGGAAATGCATTCCAAAAGCTAAAGTGCTTTTCTTAGAAGTTGAAACTGAAGAGTAAAAAGCGAGTAGAAATAGTGATACACAGCGCTCAATGAAACTAAAACAGTGAAGATAAAAAAAAGCCTAATGGCTTTGTCCAAGAGTAATGCAAAAAAAAGAGTTTTGTGAGCTCACTGTTGAAAAGTCTGTCAGGAGCAGATGAAGCTGAATAGGTCAAGTACAGGTCAGAAACAGTTCAGCTTGCACTGCTTTTAAGTTTTATAGAAGGCACCCTTCATTTGTCAGAAAGTCAATGGGACAAAAATATCCTATGTAAGTTGTTTAGGGTCAGTCAGTCTTCTTCCAGTGCACACATGGTCTCACAAACAGAAACAAACTCAAAATTCTATATTCTTGTGAAATAGGATGGTGCAACTAAAATACAGCAGGCATTGAATGAAAACTTCCTGTTACGTGACCTGCAAAATCAGTCATTTTTCTCTTGTACCTAATGCACCCATGCAATCAAAAGTTCCTGAGTTCAGTTAAAAACCTCAGGTGCAAGCAAGCCAATTTCTTCAAGGCAGGTCAGCCAAGACATACAAAAAATGCCCAACTCTCCTCACTGAACTACAGCCCGCCTTGCCTCTGACTCAGACGAATTCCAGTTTCTCTAAAGAAGTCTTCTGCCTGAGCTTATAGAGCAAGCTGGAAAAGTTATCTAACGTTTAATTATCAGTACACTTTGCACAAGGGTCTAAAACAGGTCTTAAAAATATTTTTTGCAGTTCAGTTGAGCCCTATGACAAAACACTGCTGTAAATCTCTTGGAGGGAAGCCTTCATATGAGAGTCATATGAGAGTCAGCGAAGAATCAAAATCCAAAGAGAAAGTGTGAACAAAAATAATAGCATGTAAAACTTTAGACAAAATGAGTTCAGTCATTTTGTGTAAGCACCAGGTACAACCAGCATCACTTCAGGATTCAGAGATTCAGGGGATTTTTACACCAATAGCATACATGAATGTAGACCTAAATATTATTCTAAGATTATAGGCTTCTCCCACACAGGCTAACTTAGACATAAAGAGGGGCATGTGCAACTGATGATCGAGTGTCATTGGCAACTCTGGAGGGACTGCCCAGAAGGGTGCCAAGGTTGTGGACATGATGGCTGGGATCCATGGAAGCTGTGAGCTGGGGAACTGTGGTGGAAATCTTTCTGAACTGTTTTTCTACCACATGTGCCTTCCACCTGAGTGATTTTAGACTTTTAACCTGATTCATTGGTACCATTGTCCTTTATTCCTCCACGTGGTCTTCCTGCCCCTTTTCAATTCAGATGCATGAAGAAGCATGTATGTGCTCCCTGGTTTCTGTGCTCTCACACAAGGAAATTAGAAAATATGGTCAGGTTCCCAGGGCCATGCGTGGGGTAAGTTACTATGCTTTCTACAGCATGGGCAAGAGAAATATTACCCAGAGAGGCACCGTTACCCAGTGTGGCACTAAGGAATATATCAGTGTGATGTACAGAACTGAGAGACTAAGGAACATTTTGTGTAGGACAAGCCGTGCCATGCCAAAAAATATTGGCAAGCCTGCTGGCTGGTGTGGCAATAGCAAGGCAGCTGCAGGTCCATCGGAATCTGCGGAATTACAAGCACATTGCTAATTTTAATGAGATTACTCTAAGAATGAAAAACTTGAAGGGCTTTGGTGACCTTTACCGAGAGCACTACTTAAGTCGGTAGGCCTACAGCATGCAAACAAAATTTAAATATGGGTGCTGCACAGTCAGACATACCGACCTTAAGTCCTTCGAGTATTTACAGAGCACTTACTTTATAAACACAGTGTTCTTACAGGCACTTGAGGCTGTGAAGTGTCAACAAATATTTATACTGCTGTGGAAAGAGCTCCTTCACACAAGTGGCGGGGGGAAGCTTTGGAGTGCAAAGCGAATTAAAAACCCACTGTGTGTGTGTTGTGTTGCTTCTGTGTTCCACACTCTCTTTGCTTTGGCTCAAATCCAGGCCAAAATCCCAACACTCTCCACGAAGGTGGGAAAAAGCTGTCTATAGGACTTAGTCTTTTATCTCCTAGACCAGAGCTGAATAGAAAACAGGGAAGTTTTTCCATTTTTTCAACAGAAAACTGTTTTGCAAACAAAATCATATTAATAAAAAGCTCTGTTTGCGTTTGGAGAAAAGAATTCTAAAGAATGACTCCTTGTTACCCGGCTGGAAATCCCATTAGCTGCAACAACTCACCAGATATGGTGAAAATGGTAATTTCACACACTGCTTGTTATTGATCCATAATAATCCACTGAAATACAAGACAAAGGAGAGTTGCTGTCAGTGTGGAAAACAAAGAACCAGTAAGAAAGGAAAGCATGATCCAAGAAAGCTCAAATGACACTGAGTGGCTGTACCTACCAGGGAATCTGCTAAAATAAAAACCAAAGAAGAACCAAACCAGCACCCTCACCCCAAGAAAATTAAAATCAAAATCAAGAAAAGTGGAGGCTGGTGGTTTCCAAAACACTGTCATGGTGTTCTGCGTGCCAGACTGCATGTGTAAAGCATGAACACAACATGCTGTCTAGACAGGCTCTCTGAGTCTGCGCTACAATCTCCATGAGGTGGTGAACCATGACAATGTCATATCATGACTCATTGGGGAGTTGCATTTTTCCCTGCAGTGCACAGCCCACTAAGACAAATAAAACAACAGAAATATAATCCCCATGAGTCTCTGAGGCAACATAGGCAAATAAATAAGTCTTGGTTTTCAGAAATTTCATTTTTCAACCCCAAGAAACAAAATTTCCACAGAAAGCAGATGCTTTTTTAATGAAAAATCACGTTTCATCCACAATCCAACTTTTCATCAACGTAGTTTACATGAAAAATGTGACTAGCTGATGAATTTCAGGCTCATTTTCTCAAGAGGCCAGATCCACTCATGGTGTAAATCATCACAGTCCTATTGAGCTCACCACTGAGTTTACACCAGCTCTGGCCCTACACCCAATTATAACAGTACACACAAACATTAGTTTTAATTGTGTGTGGTACAAGAGAGATCCCTGCTGCTGAAGCGTAGCCATTTAGCAATAGTTCATTTCACAGTAGTTTAAAAGATGCAGACTTGACTTTTCTCTATGCCAACAGGCACAAAATAATAGTAACTGTCTTCCTTACAGGAGTTAGAATAAAGGGACTAAAAATCCAAGCTCGAGTGGAGTATTTCTTAATTTTAACAACAAACTTCTGAAATCTTAAAGTTTTCTTCTTCAGGTGCTTTCAAGGGAGAAGAAAAAGAAAGGGCAAATGAAAGGGAAAGAATAAAACAACCTCAGAGAGTGCAGCCTGAGGCTGTAATCCTGCTTTCAAGAGGAGACATTAAAAAGAAACCTCAGAAAAGCCTTCAAATGTCAGGTGAAAGAGTATAAAAGTCATTCGTGCTGTTTTTGATGTGGTGCCCTGACGTGGATCTTGGAATTGGTTTTATCAGCTGTAATTGAATTGAGATGAAGGAGACCATTCACAGCCCCTCCCCATCTCAGGCTGGAGAGCGTCAACGCAAGGCAGTGCGCACTCAATAGTCAATCAACTATCGACAGGGGAGAAGCCTGATTAAGAGCCCCTGGCTTGTGCAGTTTTGCCGCTCTCGTAGAGTGCCCATAAACATATGTATCTTTGGAAAACTATCATATGTTTTCAACTTCCTGAAGAATTCTTGTAAAATATAACTGAACCACATTACCCTTTGTCCTGTGCTTTTATTCCACTAATGGACAAATTGGGAGGAGGCTGAGAACAAATGTGCTATTAATTACCCAGATGGCTTTTTAATAGAACCTTGGATGATTGCGCAGCCACTAAACATTGTCCAGAAATTTCTTAATAACACTGGTGAACGAAGCATTCCTTGGGAGAGAATAAAGATACCATTGACCGGGAGGCTAAGTTATGTCAGGTTAGTTTAAGAGATAGCAGACAAAGGGTGTGTATTGTATGGAAGGAATGACAGGCCATATCCTAGCTGTCCGGCTCCTCCAGCAATGACAGATTTTCTAATTCGCTGCAGATTCTCATAAAAGTGGGTGGTCAGTTCTGGGGAACCAAACAGTGGACCTATTGATAGTGGGTGGGAGAGACGTAATTCGGAATTAACCTAGGTTGATTTAATACAGCAGAGAGTCTTAGTATCAGCATAAAATTAGGATTAATACATTAAATGTTAGGTCAGAATGTTAAATCCCATTGTTGGAAGACCTACATGCAGTCAGTCGAGGCTCAATATGAGTATTTCAGTCAATCAGGGCCGGAGTGTGCCATGCTTCCACAGCAGGAACGATGCATGTAGAAATTAGAAACTGAAGACACTTTCATGCTTTCTCTGCAAACAGTAACTTTAAACATTCACATTTTTAATGCATTTATGTTCATGCTAATCTTCCTTTCACCTGACATCAAAATGGATAAGACAATAACTGGCTCAGGCTGGTACCAGCTTTCATGGAATGATCTCACATAAAGAAAACCAGTTCCTCATGTTTGCTGTGTATACTGCAGTTCACTTCTGCACTCACTTTCACAGGAGATTTTTGATACACCAAAAGCTGTATGGAAAGTTACTGTATCCAGTATCATTATAGTTCTTCAGGCACTAGGATTTGAACTCAGGAGGAAGAGAATTGGCTTGGCTTAGAGTTTTTTCTGCCAGCAATAGATATTAAAAAAAAAAAAAAAAAGGAACCTAAACATTTGTGAAAATTATGATAACTGCAATGACAAATGGGTAGCAGTAAACAAACCAGATCTGATACTGCCAAGCAAAATACAATAAGCGAGTTATCTGGAGTTGAGAATAAAACAGAAGACAGTAAGATCACATAAAAACTCTATATAGGAACAGATTATCTGTGAGTTTTCACAGAGTCCTGAAAACTGGGATCTTCACCTACTGTAACATTTAGTAATGTTTGCCTTTTTGCTTCAAAAATTAGGATTAGTGGGAACTCGGTCCATGCATATTTTACAAAGACATGATATCAAGTTAGAGAAGTAGGAATTTCTTTCAGCAGCGCTCCCACTCTGTTGGGGCAGCTGACACTCCATGAGTTCTCAGCTTATTTCACAGACCACCAAGATAAGGTTAGAGACCGACGACAGCAAATCCAGCATGCTGAAGTCAATATACTGTTGCGTAAGGGTGTATTCTCTAAGCTAGCCAGGGTCTCATATCCTGCAATTGCTCTCCTACCTGAACGCTTGACTGCATGGGTTGCTTCTGCCTTGACTACGCCATCCTCTGCTCACCGCTCTTAATTTTGTAGTCTCTTGCACATCTGCCTTACGGTGCTGACACTTGTGGGCGATGACTGCATGATCTCATTCTAAAGAAAAAAAGTTCCTATTCACATAATTTCATTGTGGAAAACTGGCAGTGGGAAAAGTGGCTAACCCAGCTAAGGACAACGGTAGGTTTTTATAAGGCCATCCTATATAGGAAATATTATTGGTCAAAATAATTGGTCCATAACTAGGGTCAAAATGGTGGTTTAATTTTCACATATTTCAGCATTTATAAGGACTTTTTTCCCCTTTTTCTCATTATTTTAATTTCACTGTCATTTATTCTTTTTGCCTCATTTAGGTCTGTCACTTTCAGCAGTGTACAATAGTCCCTCTGGCTAACCCAGTTCTTCTGCTTTAGGCAGGTTAATAGCGTAAGTTAAGATGTTACTTACTTNTTTTTTTTTTTTTTTTTTTTTTTTTTTAACATGCAGTGAGCCCATCCAATGTAGCCTTCACAGGTCAGGAGAAAATCTCATGAAAAGTTCTTGATGAAGTATAAGTATCCTCCTGTGGCCATAGCAGAGTAGCTATTACTTCTTTTGGATTTAAGAAGCTGATGTATCCCCATGTGCCTGCTGTATTTTCAAAGATATGTACCCTTCAGTCTCAGATTTTAGCAGTGCAACCGCAGGGCAATTGGCTGAAACAAAAAACTCATCCATTGAAACAAAAGATAGTTTTACTACCAACGTTGCTTGTTCCTCTAGAGTACATTAAGTGCGGGTTATGTTCTTACTTAAGGAACTCTAATTGAATAAAAATGAATAATGCACTTTTACATGTACTTCTTTTGCTCATCTTGGTTTGTTATGCTGGTATTACAAAAGTGATTGTAACACACCTTTACTCTCTCCTGAGTAACAGACTTTTCACATCTGGTCCACTCACTACTAAAACTGCTTTGATGTCAAAATAGACTGTACTATACTGGTCCTATATGAACAACATATTCTTATACATTTACAAAAAAGAGGTTGTGTGGGCTGTATTACACCCATATGCAGGCATGAAATAGCACCTTCTTCAAAGGAGAGATTTTATAGTACAGTTCACTGAAGAATCTCAGACTTAATGAAACGTGGGTCCCCAAGGAATGTGCTTGTCCGGGTTCCCAGCTGACCTCTCAGAAGCCGTAAGTCCTGATTTACTGGCTTACTGCGAAAAGGATGAAATTCAGTAATTTTACACAGATTAGCCATCTATTCTAAAATAATCATAGTATTGAGGATCTAGACAGGGAAACCAAGTGCATCATGGCTAAACCCAGTCAAATCCCGCATTTTTAGGCAGGCTGCAGGATCACCCTTTAGCTTTCAGAAGTAGGTCAGTGTCATTACAAGCTGACCCTCCAGCAGGGACTTTACAGGAGTCTCTACAATCCACCAGTTCCAACAAAGCAAGACGGAAAGGCTGTGCACACTAAATAATTTACGTGGCAGTCACAGAGGTAATCCCACAAACATCTGCAGTGCCCTTCCAGAGATGGTGGGCCAAGGTCAGAATGTCTTAAAAAGCCTCCACTCTGCTGGCTTTTATACATTTAACTCTGATCCTTCACAATATTTTGTCATCAGTATTTCCATTTAATTGCAACATACCAGTGGGATAAACAGAGAAGTTGCAATCAGTCCATGCTGCAGTGTTGGTGCTCTTTTTAGAGAAACAGGAGGCTCTTTGGTTTCCAACCTCTCTCAAAGGCTGTGACAAAAAGCCTACCAAATGATGAATGTTCCCTTCAGTAGTTAGAGTAGACACTATTTAAGATTTAGGCAATCTTAAAGATTCGTGCCTTAACTCTCTTTGTGAGCCCAAAGCGAACTTTATGAAAAATCCCTGCACAAGGGAAAAAAAAAAAAAAGAAAAAGATAGGAAAGAAAACAAGAATGGATAAGCATGAAATAACTTCTGAAAATATATATATTTTGTTCTCAGTCCTTAAGCATTAGTTTTGAGCAGACAGCTACCTCTCGGAAACAGGTACTAGCACATAAATGGGAACTTAAGTACAATGAAGCATCAAGGAAAATACCTGTAGAGTGTCAGTTTTTCTTGCAAGGACAACATTGCTACTAACGTACAAAACATAATATGATACATGGGGTCAAGACAGACCTTTGCCTTAGCTCTAAATATGCTGGCAGTGTAACAAGCTAAGCTTGCTGTCTGCCAAGAAATACCTGGCTGATACAGTCTAATATCCTTTCTTGTTTTCTTTTGGACATATTTTTGTAATTGCTTGTCCTCAGGTACAAAGATGCTTACGGGAAGTCATTAATCTTTCATGAGACTATTCTACCATTTCTTAATTCAGAACAATAAAAGCTTGGAAAGGCATGCATTCTCATGTCACTGTCTACTTCAAGGGAAAGAAAGTTTTAATGGAAGATAAATCTGATCAAATGATAGCAAGAGATAATGAAATAACTCTGTTAAAGAGAGTAGTGTAACAGAGCAAAAGAAAAAGCCCTTGAACTTCACTCTTTTTTCTCTGGTACCAGACCAGATGGGCTCTGCGAATATCACGAAATATTACAGCTGAAAGTGGTACGATTGGTCCAGGATTTTTCATCCTCCTCTTCCTCGCCCCCCCCCCCATCTCATCTCACATAGTCCCCCCTTTTCCTCCAGATATAGAAGATAAAAACACTTCTTGTTTGCTCTCTGAAGCAGGTGTGGTTGAACTAAATGTAGAGAAGATGTCCAGCTGGAGGGACCCATCAGCCAGCTGCCCAGTGCAGGCTGCTTAGATAAATACCACCTGTTTCTAAAGAGCAGGGGGAGAGAGGAGAAGAAAAACAAAACAAACCAAATGGTCGCAAAGCTGAAACCTGCTGATCCTCTGGTTTTTTTGTGGATGTTTTCATAGCTGGTTAGTCCCCAAACTCAACATGAGTCTCACAGAAATGAGCGTATGCCGTGTGCTTAATTTGATTCTGAACTGTGATGAGACGCTTTCAGACAATCAGGGGAAATAATTCAACTGATGCTCATAGCACACGTGCAGAATGATAAACATCAGCCAGGAGGAACAGGGCGGGGATCCACAAAAGGCACAAACAGCTTTACAGGTGCTTTCTAAATCAAAGACCATGTTGAAGGAAGGCTTAACTAATAAGATCACAATCGTGAGAGCACTGAGATGATTTATATTCCTCTTGTGCTTAAAATGTAGATTCTGCCTCGCTGTGCATCAGTAATATAACACAAAGTCGCTGTCCCTATAAATAACAGCCTGCTTTTCTAAATTAGTCTGTACAAAATGTCCTGTACTTTTATTTAGAGCATCTTACAGATGTGGTAATCTCTTGAACATTATTTGATCTGAAAGCAATTATTAAGCAGTGATTACAACACATCTGTACTGCTTATGGCCGTATATGAGTGATTCATTTGACTAAGATAGACTGTTCCCTAACACTGTGAGACATTTCTCTTTCTGCCCAAATAGCCCCAAGGCAAACAACATTTTTTTCCTCAGAAGCAGTGAAGCACTGTGAATGTTCACAATCACAAGATTGTACTCACAAAGCTAGTTTGAATAGGACTGGAGAGAAATAATCACCCTTTTGAAATGTCTTTGTCCTCTTTGTTACCGATATTGTAGATGAAATTAGCCCTAACTTGGGGAAGCGGCATGGTCCTGTGCTTAGCATTAACCTGAGCCTGAAAATGTGAACTCTCTTCCACGCCTGCTGCTCTGCGTGGCCTGTGTGACCTTCAATAATTCATTTGCTCTTTTTCTGCCTCAGTTCCCCATGTACGAAATAGATATCCAGCTATAGCAAGGAAAACTTCATTCATATAGTCTGGATCTCATTTTAGAAAACTTACAGAAAATAAATGGAAACAAATACAAAGTCCAAGGGTTTGGGGGTTCAGAAGGAAAGTATAGATTTTGCAGGACCGTGGTTTCAGTTACACTTCCAAAACCACTTGTAACACAGGGGTTTTGTAGACCTGGTTGACTTTTTTTTCCATATATTCTTTAGATAGTGTGCATATATAAACAAATGTGTGTGAGTGTTACAACCTCTATATATCTAAAATGTAATTTATATAAACTAAATGTCTTTATACATTAAATTTGGCAACAGTCATTTTTTGAAAATTTGTCTTCTTACATTTCTTTCAAGTCTTGCCTTCTGTGGAGAGCTAAACCCCATCTCCAAGTTTGCCTGTTTAAGATGCAAATGTTCTGCGTCCGTGCCAGGATGCTTTTGGGCACGTTCCTGGGAGGTGTCACCTACCGCTTTCTGTGCTCAGTCAGCATCAGAAAATCCTGGGATGAGAGGTACCAAAGAGTGAGCAGAGCTTTTGTAAAGGAAAGTCATGGCTCAGAAAACTATTACAGTACTTTGAAATCAGTGACCAAACATTTGCATAAGCAAGAGTGGGTAATAGAAGCAGAAGGTAGGACTAAAAAGTCACTTTCACAGCAAAGAAGGTCACCAGGGGAGTTCCCAGGGGTCTGTACCCTGTCACTCAATGTACTCATAGACGAGGGGCAGCAAGGTCTGCTCATCATCACACAGCTGCACAGAGAGTCTGCCCACATCTTCAATGTTGTGCAACTCAGATCCCCCTTCTCACAAAAGATACAGTAGAACGGAAAAAGATTCAGAGAAAAGCAACAGGGATGATCAAAGGGACAGGAAAGTGCTCAGGCAGGAAACGGTGAGGACTTTTCAGCCTGGAAAAAACATCCAAGGGAGGCTGTGATAGAGGTCTGCAAAATGAAGAGTGGCACAACACATACAGATCAACTGCTCGTTGTCTTTTCCTAACCACAGTCTAAGAGGCATCAAATGAAATTACTAGGTGGCAGGTTTAAAGCAGACAAAAGGTATATAGGTGTACATGCACAGCAAATAACTAAACTTTGGAACTCCCTCCTACCCCATGTAATGGAAGGAAAGAGGCCAGGATTTAAGTTTGGCCCTTGAACCCCAGGGTCTCTTGCACAGTTGTCACAAGGTATTTGTAAGAGTTTCTTGGTTTTCTTTTCCCTTTCTGCTAGGTTTTACGTGATCATGTGTGCTGGTTTTGGCTGGGGTAGAGTTAATTGTCTTCATAGTAGCTAGTATGGGGCTAGGTTTTGGAGTTGTGCTAAAAACAGTGTTGATAATGCGGAGATGTTTTAGTTGTTGCTAAGTAGTGCTGACACTAGTCAAGGACTTTTCCAGCTTCCCATGCTCTGCCAGGTGCACAAGAAGCTGGGAGGGGGCACGGCTGGGACAGCTGACCCCAACTGGCCAAAGGCATATCCCACACCATACGACGTCACGCTCAGCATATAAAGCTGGGGGAAGAAGAAGGAAGGGGGGGACATTAAGAGTGATGGCATTTGTCTTCTCAAGTAAGCATTACGCGTGATGGAGCCCTGCTTTCCTGGAAATGACTAAACGCCTGCTTGCGGATGGGAAGTAGCGAATGAATTCCTTATTTTGCTTTGCTTACATGCGCTGCTTTTGCTTTTCCTATTAAACCGTCTTTATCTCAACCCATGAGTTTTCTCACTTTCACTCTTCCAATTCTCTCCCCCATCCCACCAAGAGGGAGTGAGCGAGCAGCTGTGTTGTACTTCGTTGCTGGCTGGGGTTAAACCACGACATCACGTTAGATTATGTTTTAGCTATTAGCTGCACCGCTGAGCCATAGCAGTTTGCTAGCATGGTGTGGTACCTTCTGTTTCACCTCAAACATTAAATTAATGGGGAAGATCTTGATTCTGCTAATTATTAATAATAATGATAGTGAAAGCCATGTAATTTCTGAATATAAAGGACCAATAAATGCTTTATGCATTGCAAACACTTTGATCTCTTAAACTGTCCACATGAGCTCTTATTAAAAAAAAATTTTGTTGTCAGATCTGCATTATT
Organism: Fregata magnificens; assembly: GCA_013389945.1. NCBI lineage: Eukaryota > Metazoa > Chordata > Aves > Suliformes > Fregatidae > Fregata > Fregata magnificens. The sequence continues at coordinate 45,161 of WAAD01032121.1, read as the reverse complement.
CCCTTCCCCTATCACAGTAAGAAAATGTTCTGTAAGACACATTTGTCAGGGAAACTATTAATGTTTTCCTTTCTCCAATGCTGTACAATGCATTTCTCTGTGAGGAGGGTCATCGATTTTCTATTATCTTTTTTTAATATATATATATATGCAATTAAAAATATAGCTATACAAAAATTATATATACAGTTTAATTTTGGACTGCTAGCTAGACTGTCATGCAAGCTTTTACTTTCTTAAACCTCTTTAAAGTCATTGACTGAACCACTAATTTTGCCAGTATGAAAGCTAGTGGCCCAGATTCTAGTCTAGTACTTAACGTACAAATAAATGTACTTCAACTTGGACAGTGCATTTTTCTTTCTGTTTTACCTGTGGCATGGCATAAAGGGAATTCTTTATATACTAATAGTGGGTTCATCTTTCTAAATTGTAAAAAAATATTTCCTAGAACTATGGCCCAATAGTCTGGGGCCTTCTTACATGTCACTTTATCTGTGTAATCTGACCATGTACTTCAGTTAATGTCTGTCGCATTTCTCTGACCCACTTACTTTACTAATGTTTGTGAAATAATGACTTTAGGTAATGCTTAGCAGCAGCTGCACATAAATGACTTTTTTAAAATAAAGAAAACCCTACAGAAGTTTCCTATTGGCTTATTTTATTCCTAAGGGCCAAGGGCTAGATGTTGTGATACTGTATATGCTAAGAGTTTGTTTTGGATTTGAAAGATCTTTAAATGACATCCTTTGTAACGTCCTTTAAAATATGAGCTTTGTTTTAGATCAGAAAAAATACACCAAAAAATTATTTGATTTTATTATAAAATACAGAAATACAAATACAAAAAGGCTCCTATACTACTTTGCTGCTTTCCAGTTACTGTAATTCTGATGGTTTTACCGAGGAGAACATTCTCCAGTTTTCCATGTGGCATTCTTGGTTGCTCTAAACCACGTGTGCCTGGAACAAACAGCCCAAAACTCTGAACACATGGTTGAATTTCTTGGCAATATCTCCATTGCAGTCCAGCTGTTGTCTGTCTTTCAGACAACCCGGGCTCTGGCCAGCACCTTATAGGTTAAGCAGAAATACAAACAATAACAAAATCATGGGAAATGCTGAATATTTAATGCTTATTAGTATTATTTAAAAGCTATCCAAATGACTTGCCTTAAAGGGAAAATAAGATAAGTTGATCTGTTTCGTGATTTTTACACATGCCAGAGAATCTTGTAAAATACCTCTTGCTCACTCAGACACAGTAGCTGATTTCACAAGATGGCTTGTGCAGACTTCTGCACTCGGAGTCTACATATGACATCAAAATTAAGCCTTACCAGTCCAGAGACAGCTTACAACATAAGTAAAATGGGTATTTTTTGTTCCTTAAGGTGCCTCTTTCTAATTCATGGTGATGTCTAATCTAAAAAAAGGAATATGATTTTAATAAAATAGACTCAAGAGCAGGTTAGATTATCAACATGATCTACAGAATATGTTTTGACCTTCATCATCTATTGCTCTATTCCCCCCAAAAAATTCAGTGCTCCACTGATTACAGAGGGTTACCTTAATGACTGTCATGTCTGAGGAATAATTTCTGAGAAAATGCTGTAACAAGTATGACTGTTTAGGGAGTTACACAAAGAAAACTGCTAAATTTTTAATTTGTTGCTAACTTGTTTAAACTTTCGTTATATGGAACAGAAAAGAAGTCTTGGTTTCATTCATTTTGAAAAAGATCAATAAATAGTAAAACACAAAAATTGACGAATAACCGGATGTCACCACTCAAAGGGACCCTGACAATTGACCGGAGAGGAATCTCATGCAGTTCAACAACAAGAAGTGCAAAGTCCTGCACCTGGGGAGGAACAACCCCAGGCACCAGTACATGCTGGGGGCTGACTGGCTGGAAACCAGCTTTGCAGAAAAGGACCTGGGGTTCCTGGTAGACATCAAATTCAACACAAGAGAGTAGCACGCCCTCACGGAAAAGGCAGCCAAAAGCCTCCTGAGATGCATTAGGCAGAAAGTTCCCAGCAGGTCAAGAGAGTTGACCCTTCCTCTCTACTCAGCACTGGTAAGAATCCTCTGGCATGCTGGCTCTAGTTCTGGGCTCACCAGTACAAGAAAGACACAGACTTACTGGAGAAAGTCCAGCACAAGGCCACAAAAATCATGAAGGGCCTGGAGCATCTCTCCTATGAGGAGATGGAGAGCCGGATCTGTTCAGCCTGGAGAAGAGAAGGCTCAGAGGATCTCATCAATGCCTATAAATACCTGAAGGGAGGCTGCAAAAAGGATGGAGCCAGGCTCTTTCCAGTGGCTGCCCAGTGACAGGACCAGAGGCAATGGGCACAAACCGAAACACAGGAGGTTCCCTCTGAACATCAGGAAACACTTTTTCAGTGTGAAGGTGACCGAGCAGTGGCACAGGTTGCCCAGGGAGGTTGTGGAGTCTCGGTCCTTGGAGATATTCAGAAGCCATCTGGACACAATCCTGGATAATGGGCTCTAGGTGGCCCTGCTTGAGCAGGGAGGTTGGACCAGATCATCTCCAGAGGTCACCTCCAAATTTAGCCATTCTGTGATTCTCTAAATGTTGACAGAAGTAATTACAGACCTTTGTAAGGCTTTTCATCAGTTCTTCCCCTCTTATGCAGTAGACTAATAGTTTTATCTTCAATTTATAGGTTGGAAAACAGTAATCTACAGCGATAAAATACCAGCCAGTCTCCAGCAAAGACAAGAATAGCATCCAGCTCCTCTGAGTCCAAGGGCAGTGCCTTGTCCACCAGGTCAAAGTGATGTGAATACCAGCCAGAGCAATGGAGAACGGTGTTTGCTAACTGTGATATTTATAGCATGCATGGTGAAAAAAAAAACCAGCCTAACAAGAGATGAAGCTCAGTCTAAAAAGAGCTGATCCGTTTCAAAGCTGATATTGTGTTCCCTATGTGTTCAAAGAATGCCTGTGTTGATATTTGTGCACTAGAAGCCACAAGAGCACAAGTGAAGAATAGTTTGTTTTCCATTTGAATGTCCTGTCATTTGGATGTCCCGTCATTTGGATGTCCCATCCCTCTCCTGTGGGATCTACAATTTTCCATCTAACAGGATCAAGTTCTGATGCAAATGCTTCTTCAGAAAACATCAGATCCAGTGTCAGATTTTAACCATGAGCTGTTGAAAGTATTTGTTTATTTAGTTCTTTCAGCTTCTTTGCAAAATTAACACAATGAAACAAGCCCAAAGGGCTACAATATGCTACCCATATATCTAAGATTATTCCTGAACACTTGCATATTATCTGTAGTTTTTATATGTTTATAATTTTAGTCTTTAGTAACAGTGTGATATCTATCATAATATATTATTATATATATTATATATACCATATATAATATATATAATATATTATAGTAATATCTAATATATTGTCATAATATATCATAATATATATTATATAATATATATTATTATAGATATCACATTATTAGATATCACTATGCCCAAATGATCTAATATATACAGACTTTTCTCATTTTGGGAACATGCCTATGTTGTCCTATCACGTCTTACTGAGAATCTGCATTAGTTTACATGGAAAATGAAGACAAAACATTGCAAAGTAAAGAAATGGAATAGAAGTGTGTGTTAATAACAGTAAGCTACATGTATTGATAAAGCAAAACCTGAAATGTCCTAAGGTTGGAATTTTATTTCATTTTGTTCAGGTAAATCATACCTCCTAAAATGAAGCAATAACTAATTACAGCTACAAGTCTGTGACAGGTGGCAACATCATGCAGTAGAAAAAATGGAAATTATTAGAAATTCCATTAAGTTATTTGCTTTGGTGCTACACAGGAAAATAATGTGATATTTATGATCTATTAATTGTGAGATGCTTTGGGCTTGGTTTATGTCTTTTCATTGCTGACTTCATGCAAGAGCTACCTTACTAAGTGGCATGTCAGCCCCTGCATTTGGTACATGACACACAGCTGGACTATTTGTTCTGAATGTTCTTTAAAAATTTAGCCTGTTTTCGTGGAAAACCATCTCTGAATTGACACTGGCTTTCTCTGAAGATTTCTGCCTGGTTTCTGAATGGTTTTAATAATAATTTAGACCACCAAACCCAGTCTTCTCACCAGCCTTCTACCAACAATGTACTTTTAATAAGAACTTCTGGACAAATCAGCCATAATTCCTGGCTGATAATTCTACACCATAATTCCCAAAAAAATCTGTGCACCCTTCCAGCTGCCTGATCCTAGCAGTTCGCCCACAGTCCCATATGAAACCTGCACCGGTGTCACAACAGGGGGGCAGATGACAGCGTGGCCAGACGTACCCGTGGCAGCTCAGATTTAACTAGTTTGGGTAATCCTGGAAGCCAAGTGCAGGGAAACTGTGATGCTGTGAAATTTCTGGGGCTCTGGGCTCCCCTTGAGGAGAAGATCTGGGCTGCTGTATCTTTACTTCTATCGGTACCAGAGTTAGTTTGATCAAAAGTGGTTAATCAGAAGCTCCCCTGTGCTACACATCTGACCACAAAGTATTCGGAGTTCCTTTACAGATACTATGGTAAGAAGAAGAGGCAATTTTAATGCATGGGAGACCAAGCCCGGGTCTGTTTCTGGATTTGAGTGGTCAGGATGATGTCTGACTATATAGCTTTCAGTCAGTACCTGAATTCTGCAGAGGAGAAGCAATAAGTTCTTGTTTGAGCCAATAAGTTCTTGTTAAATCCCTGTAGCAATTGAAATCTTTCACCAAAGAGAAAACAGGCAGCAAATTGTCTCATTCTTTTTCCTGGTCCTTATGGTAAAGTGAGTTGCATGATCTTTAGCAGAGATGTTGCTGGAGTACATCATGGTGTGGAAAGGTGAAATGTGTCTAGCACAAGGCAGGGTAATCCATTCCAGACTCATGTGTAATGCAGGGGAAACAGGTGCAAACAATTGAGCTCGCTGTCAGTAAGCTACGGTGATCGCTTTTGATATCTTAATCGTTAGTTGATCCATGTGCAACATTGGCAACATCACTGTCATAGCTGACTGCCTTCCGCACATCTGTAAACCTTTTCTGGGTGCTTCTTGATGTGTGTGAGTCTACGAAGTCCTGACATCATGAGAAACTAAATTGGGCATGATTGCTGCCATTTCCGTTTTCCTGCTAGAAAACCGAAGAGTTGACAAATGTCAATAACTGCTAATAGCTCACTACTGTTTGTCAGATGCCACACAGGGCAGGTGTGAAGAGAAAGCCGCGTGTTCCTCTGAGCACCACTCAGCAACCAATTCATTTGTGAGACTGCTATCTAATTGCTTTTGCAGATAAAGAAGTTGCTGTTACTTCACTCCATGACACCCTGGTAACAGTTCAGCATTGGACATGTTCCCACTGTGTCTACCGAGCTCCAGCAAACCGTGCTGCAGATTTCCTTACAGATAATAGCAATAGTTTGGAAATAATCTTTAGGCCATAGCATAGCTTTATGTATAACACTATCAGATAACAAATCAGCCACCTCGTCTCTCTTTTCCTGCAGAAAACATTAAGACAATTATACACGCCTAATTTATGACCTCCCCACAAAACATGACACTGAAACTGATGACACTGGCTGCTGTGGTGGGTACTTCTAGTTCTAGTTCTTCCAGGTTACACCAGCAGGAAGATAGTAGTTTTCCATGGATTTGTGTATTCTGCTCATTTTAAATTTCAATTTATTTTGGCAGCAATAAAATGGGGTTTGTACCTCTACGGCCAGTTTGTGTTCACAGCAGAATTTCAGGTGAAAATTATGTCTTCTCAAAGGGAGGCTTGTTCATGCAAAAATATAGCCAATGCTCTATATGTTTCATTAACGTCTTCAAGAATTGTTTTGGATCCCTATCTATTTTACATTAGGATAGTGAATATTTTGACTGGCTATAAGATATATTGTAGTTGCTATTCAACTAGTTCTTAACTGATTTTGAAGCATTTCTTGAGAATAATGTCATCACAGGGCTGACGAGCAAGTGGCTGATCTTTTATTTCATACTTTTATAAGTATATCACTGCAACGTGTTCAGCTACGGATCTCATCCATTCAGTGCATATTTCTCCTAACACTTTTATGAACTTCCCCAAGAATCCAGACCAAAGAAGTTAATCGAGGCATTCGATTGTCACCGCTGTTTGATCCATTCTATTTTGGCTCACTGATCTAGATTAGGTAGGTATTCCCAGGCACCTATTTTCTAAACGGCCCCACAGTGAAGGGTTCCATGAAGATCTTGTATTTTCTGCCAGGTAATCCTTTCAGAAGACTCGGTTTTCGGAAAATGCCTGCAGAATTTCTGTACCCTGGCTGGTATAACAAAGCTATGGCGAGTATGGTTTGTGGGTTAGATCAGACTCAAAAAAAAATTTCCTTCTCTAACTATTAATCAATGAAAGAAGCAGACGGGCAGATAAAATCTATAATGGCTTTCCCATGTCATCAGAAGTAATCAGAAAATACAGAGAAATTGTCTCGTCCAGTTCCTTATTAAAACTGGCAAAATCAAAACAGGATTCATTTCAGGTTGCCATGCCTTCGCTCATCTGACTGCCCACTGCATCCTCATTTCAAAGGCAGCATGTGAGTTGATTCTATTGACGATTATGTAGGACACTTCATTTCAGTTGTTTCAGGATCAAAGCACACTGATGATAAGAGATCTGTTGGCTCCACATATTAAGGAATAATAAAGCCAACATTAACTCTAGTTACACTGAAGGTGAGCAAAACTCAACGTGTTTTAGTGCATTACTTTCTTCATTAGTGTAAAACCATAGCAAAGAATGACAGAAATTCCTACAGCTGTACATAACCTATCTATCACCTTCTCTGTACTGTTTCATCAGTCAGTTTTGGGGAGGAGCAGACAGACTTTATGGAAGAGTATCCAACACAGTATTGCTGTTCTTCTCATAAAGTTAGAAATTAGAGCTGGATCTGCCTATGAGCCATCATTTAGTCTGCCTCCTTCCTCCCACTCGAAGGAGGATCATCTGTACCTAAACAAGCCCTGAGACACGTTTTCTAGCTTGTCCTAAAGCCTTCCCATAAGGAAGATGTCTCCCATTTCCTTTCCTTCCAGTCTCTGTTTAGAAAGAGATTTACCTCATGTCAGGCCTCAAAGATTCAAGTGGAGGATTAACTATAGCCCTTCTGTTAGATTGTGTCATTTCCTAACTTATAAAACCAAATGGGATACCTTTGCTTTTTAGAATTGATAACCCTTAGAATTTCGCGTTGGGAGTGGTGGGTATATAAGTTTCTATATATTTTAGAAGACACTTATTTTTATACATACATGTATGTAGACATAATAAAAACATTAATTTAATATATGGATATTTACTGGTATATCTAATCAAACTTATTTATAGGTAATCATAAGTAGCCTCCAATGCCTTTCTAATGTCACTCTCCCTGTAAACACCTGCAGTTAGTACTCTTATTTTCCCCATCTTACCTTAGATAGGTAACTCTTTAGGACTGAGGATATATGTAATGTTTATGATTGGTAAGTGACTAGCGCTTTTTCATATGCTGAAAAATAGCAAGTTATATCTCTGGGATGAGAAATGACGGTACTTCTTTGCATCCAGATTTCACACCAACCAAATTTAGGAGTGTTGTAGGTGAGTGCAGCTGCACCCACATTGACACCCACGGTGACCAGATGACCTCACTAATGAATTCAGTTTTATCACTGTCATTCAAAAATATGCTCTTCCATTTCTTTTTTTCTTCCTTTCTTTCCAGGAAGTTTTCAGAGATCCTCTGACTTGACTAAGAAGCTGCACAGTGATCTCTGTGGTCCCAGGAAGCTCATAGCTTACAGTTCATTAGAAAAGCACTAACTCTGGTTTTGTTTGACATGTTTTCAAAGGCACAAAGTTTTACCTGTTCTCTCTTTTTGCAAGTTACATGTTTTGTTTTTATGTTCTGCTATTTTTCCCAGTTGGAAAGATTTAACTTCTAGGAGTAACCCTTTGGAGTACCTGGCTCAGGAGAGTAAAAGAAAGGAAAGCCTGATTTATAGAGGATGCCAGTGCTTTCTTCTGGCTGTGAAACTTAGCTCTGTCCATCTGATGCTTTTTAAAGCACAACCATGTGTGAAAAATAATTAATCTTTATAACTTCCTTTACCTTTTAAAACAAAAAGGTAATGTGTTTATTTAAAACGCTGTTTGCTTTTTTTAGACATATATTTCATTTCAAAATATATTGCTTTATACAATATGGATCATTTGAGATGGATGCTGATAGGCAATCCAGTAGTATACCCTTCATAGTTCTATAATATCATAATTAAAGCTTTAGAAAAACATATCTGGACAACACAATTGACCTTTGAAAGAAAAGCCTCGTAAGACCAGAAAGAATTCATGTAATTATGTGCAAAATTATGACCATGTAGCAAGTCAAGCCCAGCTGTAGTCAGTGACATAACACCACGTGTGTATTCCCCCATCCGGTCACGTCCGTCCTCTACAAAGTGTGCTGCAGTTTGCACCTAACCACATCTGCACTTTGGATTACCCACGGCCCCCCAGTCTGTGTCTGCCAGCAGCCCACTGGCTCTCACCAGTGTGGAAATTATTCAAGAGGAGCCACAAGGCAACACAGCTCACCGAGCCCTAGCCTGCTGCTGAACAGGGGGTTTCTCTGCGCCAAGCGGTCAGGGAAGGCTGCCAGAGCCCACGCTCTCTGCCAGCCCGGCAGCTGCCAGGGCAGGGCAGGAGAGGGGTCAGTAATGGTTAAAAGAATTTGCATACTGCAGACAGGCAGGTGCAATGTTATGTTTGGCTCCCATTTTGGCTGAAAATGCAGCGGAGTGAATGAAGAGAGGTAAATGAGTGGGTAGGAGAGTGCCAGTACAATGTGTGTGACCATTAAGAGCCTGGTGCAGAGGGAACAAGCCCAGGCTGCATCTCAGTACTCTGCTGCTGCAGAGAGGCTAGGAGTGTTGCAGGCTTGGGAATCCACAGGCAGATCCAGAAATCTGACAAGTAAGTTTTTGGTTTGGCAGCCAGCTTTATCAGATAGTCCCAACAACTGAAACTTACAGAGAGTAATGTCTTTTGGCACATTCAGCTACATGCACCAGTAATGAGACATAATGTCTGTATTAGAATTTGAGATGGAAAGATATATAAGACTGATCAGATGTCTTCAGCATAGACTAAAATGCTTAGTCTGAAGAAGGGGCAATCAAGGCAGTAAAGACGGCAATCTGTAAAATCTTGTGTGGTATGAAGTTGAATGGGGAGTGACTGTTTGCTGCCGCACAGTATAATAAAAGTAGGTGGCATCAATTAAAATTATCTGGAATCATGTTCAAAATGAATAGAAGAAGCTTAACCCTATCCCCAGTAAAACCCTAGAACATAATGGATGCTGAGAGGTTACATGGGTTTAAGCACTGAGTGTACAAACTCAAAGAAAAAAACTCCATTGAGGGCTATCAGAAAAGCAGATAGTTTGTCCAGGTGAGGAAGACCCTGAGCTGCAAACAGGCACTGGACTTATCACTATCTGTTTGCTCTATTCTTTCACATTTCTGTAAGCATTTGCCATTGGACACTACTGAAAACAGACTACTGGACTAGGTTAACCTCTAATCTCCTGCTCTGCAGCTTGATGTCTATATATTCTTAATTGTACTGCAGGGAAAATGGGGGGACAACGAATTTAGCATTTCCACCTTTCTACAATGAGACCTGGTATCTACTCAGAACAACAAAAGATTTTCCAACATAACCAAATGTGGAGAAAGTAATTTCCAATCCTCTTCCATTCAAATCCAATCCTTTGGCCAACTTCTTTATGACAGCCTCAGCATTTGCCCTATTTAGGTGAAGAACTTCCTCTCTACTTTATCAGCTTGCTCAACCAGGATCACCATAACTCTTCAGAAACTCCTGTATAGACAGAAAATGACCAGCACTTCAACGTTAAGGGGGCTCCACTGTTGAACTGATAGAGAGAATAAAGAAGAGTCTTGAAATTTATCCGCAGGCCAGGTTACCATAGCCAGCTAGGTTTGTGCCAACATATAAGGAACCAGAAATGATCCAAAGCCTGCAAAAAGGTTGTCCTTGACAGCTATAACCAGGCTAGCCTTTACATGTGTAACTCGCATCAAGGAGACTCTGGAAAGAATGAATTGTTCTGGAAGAAGCTGGATAAATCATGTTTTAAATTATTTTTGTGGGAAGGGAGCCCTTTAGTCTATTAACAAATGGCTTGCAAACTGACCCTGTATTCTATTTATGTATTAGCTGAATAGTTTAATGCATTTCAGCTTTTTGTGAGTTGTTCCAAAACAGTCTGTCAATGGTTACATGAGTCATAGGTCATTGTTTCTGAGAGCTGATTGGATGACTGCAGTTTTTAATAAGGAGACAAAATGTGAAAAATAGCACCCAGAGAATAAAACACTTAAAAAGGTCTGTGCCAAAAGATTAATCAGTTATGGTGAAATGCTTGAGTTTGGAGAGTTACAGCCTTTTACACTGTCTGAGCACTCAAAACACATGGGCGACATGACCTGCAAATAACAGTTAGCTGGATTCACCACTTTAGCTTGGACTGTTTCATGCTCTACAGCCATATCTATTTTATGTGACTTGGGTCAAAACATAGAGTGTTTCTTACAAAACCAATTTTTCATTTACTCTAAGCTGTTAATGGCAGACAGTAAATGCATGGCCTTGACTGCAGTTGATCTGAGCTGTTTCTCCTTGCTTCTCAGCCAATGAAGAGAGGCTGTGCAAGCAGCCTAAGTTTAAGAAACACAAAAGTCCTGTTGCAGAACCGCAGTCCTCTAACTGCTGGTGTACAAGTGTTGACGGTGCATCACTCCTGCCCTAGGCAGCATCTGCTGCCGTGCCTTGGATTTCCGTCCGATGAGTCCCAGAGGTACTCACACACCACCCAACAGGTGACTCAACACAGGAGTCTCCCTCCTGGGGCCTGCTTTATGAAACCAGCACAAACCAAACTATTCCTTTTCGCCCCAGCAGGTACAAACCGCCCGGTCACGAGCGGTGTTCCCCAGGGCTTGGTTCTGGGGCCGGTTTTGTTCAATGTTTTCATCAATGATCTGGATGAGGGGATTGAGTGCACCCTCAGCAAGTTTGCAGATGACACCAAGCTGGGTGGGAGTTTCGATCTGCTCGAGGGAAGGAAGGCCCTGCAGAGGGATCTGGACAGGCTGGATCGATGGGCCAAGGCCAACTGTATGAGGTTCAACAAGGCCAAGTGCCAGGTCCTGCACTTTGGTCACAACAACCCCATGCAACGCTACGGGCTTGGGGAAGAGTGGCTGGAGAGCTGCCCGGCAGAAAAGGACCTGGGGGTGCTGGTCGACAGCCGGCTGAACATGAGCCAGCAGTGTGCCCAGGTGGCCAAGAAGGCCAATGGCATCCTGGCTTGTATCAGGCATAGTGTGACCAGCAGGAGTAGGGAAGTGATCGTGCCCCTGTACTCGGCACTGGTGAGGCCGCACCTCGAGTACTGTGTTCAGTTTTGGGCCCCTCAGTACAAGAAGGACACTGAGGTGCTGGAGCGTGTCCAGAGAAGGGCAACGAGGCTGGTGAAGGGACTAGAAAACAAGTCTTATGAGGAGCGGCTGAGAGAACTGGGGTTGTTTAGTCTGGAGAAGAGGAGGCTGAGGGGAGACCTTATCGCTCTCTACAACTACCTGAAGGGAGGTTGTAGGGAAGCGGGTGTTGGACTCTTCTCCCAAGAAACTTGCGATAGGACGAGAGGAAATGGCCTCAAGTTGCATCAGGGGAGGTTTAGATTGGACATCAGGAAGAATTTCTTTACCGAAAGAGTGGTTAGGCATTGGAACAGGCTGCCCAGAGAGGTGGTGGAGTCGTCAACCCTGGAGGCGTTCAAAAAAGGTGTAGACGTGGCACTCCAGGGCCTAGTTTAGGAGTCATGGTGGTGTTAGTTGATGGTTGGACTTGATGATCTTAGAGGTCTTTTCCAACCTTAATGATTCTATGAAAATAGCTCTTCAGGAGCTCCAGCTCCTTTGCATTACAGCCTCCAACTTGGAGTTGCCGGTCCTTTCCCCATCCTCACCAGCTTTGGTGCCTTTGACTCAAAGGATACAGCTTTGCAACGTTTCAAGGGCCTGTTCCCCAGAGCAGTTCTGCTGTCAGTGCAGGCAGCAAGTCTCCTAGATCATCTGCAAGCCCTGCCACAGCCTGCCCTCAGGATCACGGCCACCCCAAGCACACCCACTTAGCATCTGCGATAGCCACACTTTGCCCCCAGGATGCCCCTGTGAGCCATGTGCCCACCTTAGAAGTTTGTAGCCACAGTGCTCAAGCAATTCATCCTGACAGTCCTATTGACCCTATTCCTTGAGCATCCCACCTTAACTGCTTTCTGCCCTTGTACCAGGTCTTTAGCTTACAGGTAGGTGGTTGTTACAAGCCCTTTCCTCTCATACACCATGGGGACACTTTTCTAACAGCTCTTCCCCCCTGGCAGTAGGCTGCAGTCACTCAGTAATGATTCAGGTTGACTACTACAATGGGAGCATCTATGTTAGACATGGACATCTATCTAATCACCAAAGTCAGATGAGATGAAGCCCTTCCCAGTCTCTAAACTCTTGCATAAAACCATGTTTCCTGAAGGCCAAACCAAGCACAGAGGGTATACAGCCTGAGGGCCTAGGGCTTTGTTCAGCATCACCAAAGCAATCATTCATAAATCATTATCTTAAAACCGGCAATGGGTTTTAAATCCTTGTTCAAATGCTAAATATTCATTTTTTTGGCTTAAAGATTCAGTTCTTTGGGTTCTAAGTCATTAAAAAACCTCTCTTTTAACATTTCCTTCACAATTTTTGAGGACCTATAAACTTGTTGGGGTTTATTTTAAATTTAAAGTAACTGGATTCTCATGAAACTCTCTCTGGGACTTTTAAGAAAAACACCAAACATCACAACAGCAATCAGTCTTGAGAAGCAGTTACTCTGCCTTTCAGTGGCACTTAACTCTCACATAAATCACAGCTTTTGAACTGATTCTTTGACTCACTATTAGTGATTCCAGAACAAAAAGCAGAAATGTAGTTGAAATAGGCCAAATCTACCACAGACTGAAGGAAATGGTTGTGAGATCACTTGCACCGCAGCGAGGATCCCTGGGGCAGGCGGTGGGAAGGATGCTTGTAAGTGCAGTTAGAAACAAAGTCAGTTATACTGACTGTCAAATTTATTACTTTATTTACAACCATACCTAGACTAAATAGACTTTTTTTTAAAGTGGCTAGTTGATTTTTAGTACCTGTATTGTTGGGAGCTGAATTTGAAACACGAGGAAAGAAAAGTGGTCAGCACTTCCTGAAATAAGGTCATTTTTGTATAAGAGCAGGAGGAAACAACTTCATTATCCGTTCAGATCATTCATCTTGCATGCATCCTGGGGTCTTGCCTGATTCCTGCCAGTTGTACGTCATACCTTTGGGATTTGGAAAAAAAACTCTTCCCATGCCATTTCACACTGTAAGACTTCATACTGTCTTACATTGACTGGGATGTGTGTGTGCACAAATGAGAGCAAATTCTGTGTGAATTTTGTGTTCATTGCTTTCAGAATATTCTGTGGCTCTACAAAACACGTGCACCAAAGTGATTTTAACTTGTAAAGGGCCTTTTATTTAGGACCATTAAGTCACCTGGTGTCTGAATGAAGGAGCAGGCCACCCAGTCCCTCAAACAGTTGATATGTAATTAGACAGCGGTTGTCCACATACATCAGGCAGAGGGAGAATTTGGATCTCCATTTGCCCTGAAAGCATCTGCTAGGTGCAAGAGCTGAGAGCAGGAGCTGACCTGACTTCCTGCTCCCCAGATCATGAGCCACCCACAGGCCAAAAAGACAAAACTTCAGAGCAACTGGTTTGAAGGAATCTGTAGCTGCTCCCTTGAGAAGTTTTCCAACTGTTTTGCATTGGCACAAGAAGACAAGGCAGCTAGAGCTAATGCCGGCTCAGATGCAGTATCCTGGTGAACACTGGCAGTTGTTCATCGATGGTTTGTTTCTGGGAATGGACAGTGACAGGACAAAGTGGAGGATGAGCCAGCTACATGTAGGGTGTATGGTCAAACGCTGCATCTAGCAAATCTATGGGTTATAAAAATTAAGCCAACCATCCAAACCACTTCTTTTTACATGGACTTGCACCTACTCCTCTTTGAGTCTATCAGTGGATGGACTTATTTAATGGGCTAACACATGGGCTCTCTTCCTAGGTCATATTACCACAGTCACAGTGTTATGGTGCTAGGCACAGCAGGCATGTCTAAGGAGAACATCACAGGGAAGTTATACTACTTGGAGGATTCCTAAACCCAATATACCACAGATCAGTGCTCCTTGGAATTGATGGGGCACAGACAAAAAGAGTTGATGATCCCTACGTTGGAGGATTTTCCCCCAGAAATCCTCCAAGGCTATGCTGAAACCTGCTTTGGGCCACCAGAATAGCTTTACAAGGACTTTGGGTCACATCACTGTATATTTCACCTTTTGCTCTATATTTAAGTAGAAGAAATGTGTGGCTTAGTTTAGCTACCTTTGTAGGAATGCTTGGAAATTTCCATGTTTTCTCCTTAAATCCATTTTCCTATTGTACCTTTGTACTCAGTTTTATTAAGATCTTTGTTTTATTTTTGAGTCAAGAGATCGTATCCCTGGAGGTAGATTGCATAATTGTGAAATCATAGAGACCAGAGAAACAATCCCATAAGTACTCCCCAGGGCATAACCAACATGGAAACTGAAAAAAATGTTCTCCCAAGGCTGGTGCCTCCCAGACAGTTATAGCCTCCAGTGTTCTGACAGCTTCTGTCTTGTACATAAACCATAAGACACATGGCCTCTTTGCATCATTATTTTGCAGCTGCTTTTATTGCTCCATCATTGACACTAGAACTTGAAATGCAGGCTGGAAGTAAAAACTTTCACAGTTGCTGAAAAAAATGATGGTTGACCTGCCTTTCTCAGGTTCATAGTTTTTTCTTTATTCTATAACTGGTCTTCAACCTGTTCAAAATTACCAAAAAGTAAAAACTTATCTGCCATGATAACATTGAACAGTGCCAAGGAGTTGGGTAATCTGTTTTCAGAGGGATTCTGTCTTTTCTATAGTGTGGTCCAGTCTAACATATGCATGAAGGGGGGGGGGGGAGGCACCTCTTTTACTTGCTTAAAAAGATTATTACACCTCACCCAGTCACCTTCCTCCCCCTCAAAGAATTTTATTTAATCTGACATTTTCTATGTACGTAGCAGAAAACAGCTGGATGACTCTGCCCAGATTTCTTTGTCCTGAGTCTGTTGGTGGTGAATACTCAAGGCGAAGTGAGAAGGCTCAAGTGGTGCAGGTCAGGTCAGGTGAGCCATTAGAAATAAGGTAAAAAGAGAGTCTCCTGGCCCCAGACCCTGGAGGATCAGCACAGGCCAACACCTTCCTTCTGCCATGCCTTGTGCTGAAAAGGGACTTGAGGGCTGGTCAGTGCAACTGGTGGCAGCAAAAATCCCTGAAACCTAAACACCTTTCTCTCTGCAGCAGAGCACCTTTTCCAAAAAAAAAAAAAAAAAAAGCTGTTTGCATAATTTTTGACAGGCTAGGTTTTTTTAATAATTCTACATAACTTGATTTATTTCTTTTACTCCAGCTTCAGACTGGAATTATGCTTTTAGTTCATGTTTCTCTATGCTTCCAGTGGCCTTTGGCCATGTACTCCACAGTCAAAGTTGTAATGATGGCTATAAATACTTTTAGTAACAGAGAATAATTTGGCTTCCCATGCCAGAAGCCAGAGCCTGCCCCTGAGGTATCTTTGCTGAGGTGAAAAACCCTGCTCTCTTCCCACCCTGGGCTGCTCGGTTTCAAAACTTTCCCAAATATGAGGGGGGGGTAGCTCTTTGATACAACCCATCTATTTGCCACAGCGATCCATCTTGTGACAAAGTAAACAGAAGAAGACATCAACATGTCCTGCTTTCTCTGTTAGCATTATTCACAGTAGATACGGTGTTTTTGTGAGGGGGTGAAAAGACTTTAGAGCTAAAGGTAAAGTCTAATTGAGGAGGGTTGGAGGGTTATTTAGATATATATCAGTTTAAAGGTTTTGATACAACATTGTGATGTCAGCTCGGATTAAATCTTTAAGATTGAGACTGGATATAATGGCGATAGTCCATCATGGGGAATGGGGTTTCCAGAGATCTGTAAGGTTAATCTAAATTATCCCGGAGATTAGCCCTGAGACAGTGAATGGTTCCACAAACATCACCACTGCTGTCCAGAGCAGCCATGTGATACCTTCAAACCTTGCTTAGCATTTTCAAGGAGACTAATCCTGAGCTTGCCAGTGAGGAGAGGACATAATTTTATAGGTGAGGCTGTCACTCTCTCTCGGGGTGAGTTATGGGGCTGGGCTGGCAGTGGAACAGGAGCATACAAGTTACAGGTCAAGCTCTTCAAAGACTGTCAGCTCAAGCAAATCCACTCTGCAAATTTAAAGCTCTTCACCCTGAAGCGTCAAGCAATTTATTTTGTTTTAGAAGAGAAATAAGCTGTGACCCTGTTTCTTATATTTCTAGCTACTCTCTTTGACTTATTGTAGTCATCATTCAACCACTTTGTGAAAGGTATGTAGCATCAGTAACATGGAAAAGTTCCCAGAAAGCTTTACAGCACTTACTCTGCAAGTCCAAAAGAAGGATGCTAAACTACCTGCTCTTTGACATCGGAAAGTGCAGTTTGCTATCTGCGGAGATTTGCTATACAGATTTAATTCAGGAAGGCTTTTTTTAAATTAACTTTGTATGCCGCTATGGAACATAGGTACCTGAAAAATGACTGAGCATCGTGACTATAAGTAACATCTATGTATGTCATTGCCCACCCTGCATGCGCCCACGGTCCTATACACTCACCTGATACATACAGTTTTCTTAGTACAATATAAACATCTAGTTTTCACTTCTTGTCCCTAACTTGTTTTATAAATTACATAAGGAAAACCGGCATATACTTCAGGTTCCGGTTGTGCAAATATTTGCTTCAGTGCAATTTTAAGGGAACTCAGTGGATTGCCATTGCTAGAAAGCAGGTTTAACTAGAGCTGTGGACACAAACAGGCTTGTAATAAACTAGGACAACTCAAAGTATATAGGGATGAAATGACAAGGACAACATGAAATCATACAGTGAATACAGCTAGATTTTAATTAAACATTCAAATAATACCAGATCACCAGTTACTTTTCAAAATCATGTTTTGTCGATTATGAATGCTCTCTCAATAGGAAAATTAACACAGAGTAAGAATTCAAATAAAAAAGAGTAAGAATTAGAATAAAAATAATGTGTAGTTATGGAAGGATTCTGAAGCCAAGGACCAGTGCAGAGGCTCTGATTATTTTTACTTAATTGCATTTTTAAAGTGGTGTAACAGGAATAAATGATGCATTAAAATTCAGGCAATATTAAACATAGGAAGATTAAAAACCTCTCTGAAGACAGTGGATTTTTATTTCAAGTGCCTACACCTACAGAAAACTAGAGGCACACATAACAAAAGCCGTTTTCTGTTTGGTAAGTCTCATCAAACTTTCTTGTTCAAAATGGAAATGATGTGCGAATCAAGGAGTAGGAAAGTCTGTTTCTTACTGAAGCATCTACGAGGACGTGCTGTCTTAACATTGCCCCTTCTAAAATAATTTGTCATATAAGAACATTTCACACTATTGATACTCTGAGTGTAAGAAAGAAGAAGTGAGGAGACACCCATAACCATTCAGGCACGCTCGCGTCTGCGCCTCTTTGCCCTTCTTACCACACAACACTAATTGTCAGCTGAAGTGTGAGAAGTTTTGAAACATGCCAGTTTCAGTTGAGAATTGAAATTGTCAAATACCACAAAAAAAAAGGCAGTCGGTCACATTTCCAGCTCAGTTTTCCAAACTCAAAAAAATGTGGACAGGTTGGACAAGCTTCAAGTAAACACCCAAACAGTTCAAAGCAGAGAGGTAGATCCAAACCAAACCAAGAGCCTGGATCTGAAAGTTCCCGCATTTCATAATCACTTGGATCCAGATCCAAAAATCTCTGTGGGCCCCATATTCACAAAGGGATGAATCAAAACCATGTCCAAATCACCTTTCTTTTCTTCTTACTCCTTCAGCTCTGAAGATGTTTGAATCTGAAACCAAGTCTGAACACCGCTTCTTACGTCGTTCTCAAGTTGGGTGGTTGTTCACGCTTGAACCTGAACACAGATCTTTTGAGGCTTGCCCAGCAAAAAAACAAAGGTTTGAACAAATACTGTTGACTTGGCTATGATCTCATGAGACAGCATAATTGTGTCTGCTCTGAAGGCCAAAATATTTCAGATGGCAATATGAGCTACTTTGTTTTTATCAGTGAGTACAGTAGCAGTAAGAGGTTCAGCACTTGTAGGCTTAGTTTTTCAAAAGTAACCAGTAATTTGGGATTCTCAGTTTGAGACACCATATGCTTAATTTGCAGAAAATGCTGAACGTCTTAATTCTGAAAATTGGAATACCTCAGAATTACTGGTCTTTTTTTTTTTTTTTTTTAGCTTTAAAGTGTCAGGTGACAATTTCCAGAAATATGGAAATGTTGCCACACTGGACCTTACTTCTGCAAAAAATCGACACACAGCTGCTGTTATTTTCTCACTTCTATACGGTGGGCATTTTTGTAAACGATGCCTCTACGTTCTTTAAAAGAAAAAGACCTTTGGCGCATCAGCTTTGTCAGGTTCAGTCTGATACACGAACAGCTGTATTACATGCTAAAGCATAAAATACGTTCTTTAAAAAAAAAAAAAAAAAAATCAGCCTGATGCCTA
>WAAD01032121.1:4383-26176 GCA_013389945.1 Fregata magnificens | reverse complement strand
CCGCGGCGGGCGCCGGCGGCGGGTTCCGTGTGGGGGCAGCGCCACCTGCCGCCGCTCGGAACGCAACGAGACTAGACTGCAAGGGATAACATGGGCCTCTCTCAAATTTTGCGTGTTGCTGCGGGGCTGGCAGCTCCGGCATGGCTGCATCAGCTCTCAAAGCTGACTAGCAAACCGACCCATAAAAGCCCCAAGGATTTAGGCAGCTCCGAATGAGGAGTTTCCCGTATGGGATGGGCTGGAGGTTTCTGCAGACTTGGTGCTTTAGTATGGCTGTGTGGCTTAGCAGAGCCGTGTGTTGGCTCGGAGTGTAAACAAACGGTATACATGGGGTACGCGAAGGGCGGTATTTGGCCTCCGAGAAGGAAAAGTGTAAGGCCCAATCAGCTGGATCAGCAGAGAACTTACGATAGTGCTGGTTTACGAGACTCCGGTTGTCTAGCAGGGATGAATTTACAGAGCGGAATCAGAAAAATAAGGTAAATACCTGGTTTTACATGCTTTTGTCATTTATAATCTCTGTGTAAAGTACTGAGGAGACATCTTGAACGTCAGTTTTGGTCAATTTACAGTTTTCATCTTTGTTACTTTTTTGTTATTCTCCCTTGTTAAAAACATCTTTTCAGGACTCCAGTACTACAGTACAGCAGTAACACAGTCCTTGCAGAAATACACAATGACAAAAAAGTGGTTACTACCCAAAAAAAGAACAAACCCTAAAAATTTCCCATATTTCTTCCATCATCCTCCTCCTGCAAAAAGAACGCTGTGAGAAACTTTCCTGGGCTTGAACCGATGATCAACTAACTCAGATTTCAGCAAATAAGAAATCAGCAGATATTTAGGATAGATAATACTTTGTGATATTTAAAGCTAATGATCGCTGTAGAATAATCAGAAAACAATGTTGGGGCTCAACCACGTATTTATCCACGGTGGAGTCCTGTTGCTGTATTAGTGGGTTGGCCCCTTCGGCAGCAGTGAAATATAACTTTCTTCAGAAGGTATTCATTTCAAGTGTGGGAACAAACTGAATGCAGAGACTGACTCAGTCTTTGATGTTACATGTAAGGATATTGTAGATCTCATCAAATGTAAACAGCTAACAAAGAATCGGGCATTTTTTAACAGTAAACCGTTGCAGCCTTCTCTGGGAATGACTGTCTGGAAGTAAAATTCTTCAGGAGAAAAAAGAAGTGAATCTAGACATGATTTTCAAATTATTTTTACCCTTCCTTTTTACTTTTTCTGCCTGCATATTCTCAGCCGTAATTATTTGTGCTGGTTATAAATACATATGACCGCCTATCCACGGATGAACCTGATGGGCGTAACACTTTCGCGGGCTCCTTGCAGCACCAGAAAACTGCAGTATTGTACCTGAAATAAATTGTGAGCCGAAAGCTTGGTAAAAAAAAAAGTTAGTTGGGGCTTTAAAAATGATCTGGATTTGGCATGAAAACTAAAATGGTTGTGTCTGTGTTGTCTCCAGTTATTTCAGTTACATAGTTGGTCTCACAGAGTCTCCAGAGGAAAACCAGCCATTGGGGTCTTCTCTGCTACCAGTCACAGAAAGATGAGTAAAATGGTTACACGCTCATTTTTATTTTTTACTTGAGAGGATGTAATATGGCATTGATCTTTTTTGGCACTCCAGATGTTGCTGATAGTGGACTGTCAGTCTGTATTAAATAAGTGAGACGGTTTAAAGAGACGTCAATATTTTCACTATTGATAGAATTGGCAAATGAAGCAACAAACTTTCAGGCATGTAAGCGCTTCTTCACATATGAAAAAGAGTTTGTGGACCTCATTTTTCCTCTTCTTGATAACATGGAGAGATATATCAAGTTATTGCCCCTCTCTACATACTTGGCCTCACTTACATCCTTAGTATATCACACTATGGATTAAGCATAGTCCAGTTCCACCACCTGCTCAGTGGCTGGAGGGTGCACTGTGACACTGGTGGGTGACCGGACTTTCCTTTCGTTCCTTTGCTGGAGAATAGCTTTGGGATACTGATCACAGAGAAGTTTAGCAGAAAAGTGATAGAAGAACAGAGCAATAAAGTGATATTTGACGTATTTGGCAGGAGAGAGAGATTTTCCAGAAGTCCTTCCTCCTTTCTTCCTTGCGGCACTGCTGCTCTTCCCCAGTAAATTTCCCTGCTCCCTTGGACTCCTTCCAGCCACTTTAACCCACCACCACTATGACAGCCCTCTTCTGGGTGACAGGACTAACAGTGATGGCAGATGAAGTTTCTGGGATATACTTATTCCTATTATTTGGCATGTTCCTCTTACCTCCCCCTCGCTGACTCTGCTGGATAACCTCAGATGCTGGTGTAAGGCAGCAACCGTAATTGTCCTCAATCTATTCATTCCCAGTTTCTCTCCCCAACCCAACTCATCTTGCTGGGGAGCCCCAATGCCTTGGCGGTGGTCACAACCACTCCCTCCACTGCTCTGTGCAGGGCACCATCCAAGCTGCGGTCATGAAGCCAGGGTCACGCCAGAGGGAATGCCATTTGCTGCGCGTGTAAGGTTAGGAAGATGCATAACGTTTTGTAAGACAGAAGCCTAGGAAGGAATTTAAAAGAAAAGAATGTGGGCAAGGGATCAGGAATTGTAAGTAATAACCAGTGACATGCTGAATACAGTTTTTAAATGACTAGGATGGTGTGAGTCCCCGCTACTAATACCATCCTTCCACCTCTGTTACCCCCACACACGTGCACATATACGTACCTATGTGTAAAATCTTCCCCAAAAAAGCTCAAGATCTGGTGCTCTGTATTTTTGAAAGAGTACAAGCTCCAACACACTATGTTACAAGAGCAAGTCACTTTGCCCTAGAATAATGTTATGAACTTGATACCCCATCCAGAAATGAGACCGCAGTGAAAGGAGGTGATGTGTTGTTTATGTGAAAGAATATTTGTACTAGATACCTGATTTTTTTTTTTATTTTATAATCAGTCCTAATAGATCGTTATCAAACTAAAGTAAACCTCTTAAATGCTCAATTTGTGCCCGTGTAAATGAAGCTATGCAGAAAGACCTCGGGATAGGATGAAGTTTATGAGATCGTAAGTGAGCTCTATTTATAAAACTGTTTGGAAACGAAACAAAGAGTTGTTCATGGCTTGCTCTACACACACCATCATCCCTAACAAGCAGCTTGGGACACTGTACATTTGGGATTTCCTAGTTCAGAAGGATGAAAATATACAATTCCTGTGTTTCAATACAAACAGGGCTTTTTCTAGCAAATAGTCTGATTTTGAAATATACTGGAATAGAATATGCTGGACGTGTAAAAGAATAGTGGATCAAGTTCAGTTTGTGTCAGGAAGTAAAATGTTGATGAGAAAATCCATATTGTGTTTTAACAGGCCTGATTTGTGCCCCTTGTTTTTAGAACATAATGTTTCATGGATATCAGAAATTACTGGGACTATTTTGCAGTCTCCTTCAGATTTCCAGACTTGACTCCATGGTAGTTACCATGCACTAAAATACTATATATTTATTACTCCATGTCCTTGTGCATGTGTATAATTGCTTGATGGAGAATTTATGTCATAAATTAACTATCTGAAGATCAAAGATTCGTTTTAGAATCTCAATAGGTGTGCGCTGTGGTCACTGTTTCCTTTGGCTTTGTATACAGAGTGGATCATATGATACTTAAAAGAAAGTAATTGTGTCAGATTTTTGCCTGTGGTCTTGAGGAGCAGTGTGCAAACCCTTCCAGGCACTAATCTGACTTTTTGTGACCCATTCTTTCAGCCCTAGGAAATGACTTTTTACATTACTTCATATTCATAAGCTGAGCATCTGTACAGTCCCTCTATTACAGCAGGATCTGATGAGGAAAATTATAAAAGTAAACCATTCTGGTGACAGTTATTTTTGTCTTTAGAGTTTGCACCAGTTGAACTGTTGGCAAAAATTCAGTTAAGATTCAAACCAGAAAAAAATGTATGCCACAAATGCCGGTTGTTGGGGTTGGGACCAGGGGGTTGGAACAAAGACGACTGGTATTTACGATTCAGAAAGTTTACCCCAGCCTAGATAAAATATCCTTTAGCCTCCTATTTAATTTTCACAGATCTGTCCTTATTAGTAGGCATGCTCTTTGAAAAGATGTTTAAAATATATGTATGTATCTATACATGCTCAAACACATGTACATACGTACAAATATGAAGAGCTTGAATCATAGGTTAAAATGGTTCAAAATGTCTATTTTTCTTTTTCCTTCTCAATGAGCGAAGCACAGCCTATGAAAGGGAAATTTTAAATCGTCTGTATTTATTACAGGTGAATCATCAAAAAATGTTGTTTCAACCATTTTTAAGTTGTAAGTTCAGGAACGAAATGCAGATGTAACAGTGAGTGTTCAGCAAAACTCATTGCAGAGGGTTGTCCCACAGCCGGAGTTTAAAACCTCACTTGTGAGCACTGGCAGCGCTTGGGGCTTCCCCCGCTCCCCTTCCCAACGTGTCAGGACTTTGCACCTGGGATTTCTCTCACATGTGCTCAATAGCTGTCTGGATCCAGAAGCAAATCTGTTTATGGCGAGATCTTGCCAGAATGGGTGCAATTTGAAGCTGGCTTCCCAAAGAGAGAGTGCAGCAGCACGGCTGCGGGCGATGGGGTCTGTGGCTGCCCCTGCCTAGTGCCCCTCGGTCACCTGCCGTGCGTGGGTCCCCCAAGCTGCCCTGCTGGCACAGGTGCCTTGGCATCACCGCAGCTCCTCCATGGATGGCTCCATGTAAGGAGCAGGGCACATCCTCGCTTCCCGATGGGAATTACTGTATCACATTGTGGTGGTTCAGATACTTCCCTGGGCACCGAAAGCTGCAGGTCCAGGACTGTGGGAGCAGAGGGAGGTCTGGGCTCCAGTGCCCTGCAATGTGAATGTTCTGGTGCGGAGGGAAAAGCAGGAGCAATGTCCTGACAGCCTCTTCCACATATGGTCTAAAATGTTTCCTTCTGTACAAAAATGCAGACAAACTGAACATGAAGCGAGTGACTTGTTGCAGGACAAATGAAGCTTCCCGTATATCCTAAAAATGATTTTTTTTTTTCCCAGTTTGGCAAACAAAATGAAAGCCCTTCACTACAAGCTGAATCCATTTTTCTTTAAAAAATGAAAACCTTTTCAGCTGGGGCGATAAATAGCATCTCATGTCTGAAAAATGCACTTTCTGGCTTAGGAAAGTGGGGGTTTTCTCTCTCACTAGCTAGCGTGTTCCACCACGCAAACAGCTTGAGCTAATATTTAATTAGGTAAATAGAACATTAATGTTAGAGCAAGAGAGGCTGGTCAAGCATTCCTGACTCAAAACAACCTCTTAGACACTCTGACCAGAAAGGAAATACCGCTACATGTGGGCGAATGAAAAATGAGACGTTTTATATGCAATATTATTTATTGTTCTATTTGAAGTTTGGATAACAATTGTAAACCGTGTGCGTGCATACATGTGCATGCACTTAAAATAGTTAATGAAATCTGGATACAAATGCCGCTGCTGATGTCCTTCTATATATACAGTGGACCTAGCCAAAACACAGTCCTCAGGTTTTCCAG
Organism: Fregata magnificens; assembly: GCA_013389945.1. Lineage (NCBI taxonomy): Eukaryota > Metazoa > Chordata > Aves > Suliformes > Fregatidae > Fregata > Fregata magnificens. Next base: position 20,572 of record WAAD01032121.1, on the reverse strand, counting down.
ACCTGGATCAAGATCCCAATGTTGTGGCTCGTGCCCACCCCTACTTCTTTTCAAGGAACTCATTCATCAGTGGTGTGGACATTTCCCTGGACTTTATTTTAGCTGCCAGAGATTTTCTGGCATTTTATAATAAGACTAATTGCAGTGCATGTGAGCCCCAAGGAATGAAGACGCTTCTCTGCTTTAAAATTAGTAGCTGTGACTGCCAAAGTGACATGCAGAAATATTCTGGAGGGCAGATAGAAAGCTCAATGAGAGTTTCCAAGGCCACACAACAGTGCTGACTTTTTCAACTTAGCAAATATGGTTTTCCAAAATACTTGTCTTCCTTTTATTCCTACGCGGCGCTGTAGCTAAAAGAAGTAGAGCGAGCAATTCTCGGTCTTAACCACTTGATTTCCTCTCTGATGAGCTTTCATCTGTCTCTTACTGCACAGCACAAGTCTTTTCTTGACTGTTTTGAATATCGGCTCCTTGGCTAATAAAATTTTACAAGTGATTTTGAAAACAAACAATACTATATTATCCCTTTTTTTAAACTCATGAAATAAATATTCCATCAAAGAGACTTTTATGTTTCACAGTGGCAGTTCTCAAATGACCAGCATGGTATCATGTTCAAAACAGGGCACGGTCCATTTTTACAGTAGATTTACTCAATCACAGTTACTAATCGGATTAGTACTGCTTTTATGTCTGACAAATTTTTAAAAGTTGGGGGTCATTAAAGCACTTGCACATAGAGAGCTTGTGGTGCTGGGCTGTTTTTCCAGTTAACCATTTCTGCTTTGAAACAAATCAGACAATTTTTCTTTTAATGCATGTAGAAGCTAAGTTGCTCTTTTAGGTTGCAGTGCCACCGAGCATTTAAATCCATTGCTCAACTTAGCAAAGCACATGCTCATGTGTGGAGTTAAGAAAGAACATCAGTTTAAAAGGGAGGAAAGGCTACATGCTACTATCCAAAAGGAAAACCTTTACTTACACCTTGCTCTTCCCACTCAACCATATGCAAGAGCTAACCCTTACCATCTGAATCACAGCTTTTGATATTATTCCTTCACAACTGCTGTCCAAAATTCTAGTAAAAAATATTAAGGTTAGAATTAGCTGTCATGAGCCTGCAAGTGATTTCTCTAAGAAGTTAAGAAGAAACTACATGTACCTCTGAAGGGAGAATTTGGCCACCAAAAGGCTAAGTATTGCTCAAGAGGCTGAACTCCAGTGAAGTTAGGGGGTTATTCCAGATCTTGTAGAAGTACAATACAGGCCTCGTTTGGACGCTAGGTGTATGTCTCCTACTTCAGCTGTTCTCATGAATTGCACAGGAAATCAACTAGAAACCTTTTACTCATAAAACTATAGGAAGGTCCAATATCCTCTATCAGACTGTTGGCTTAAAGCTCAAGTAGAATTAGTCCTGTGTCAAAAAGGAAGCAGACAAAGCAGACAAAAAGGGTAGAAAATGAAGTCTGTTCCTTCATTTCTACTGGGAATTCCCTCCTGGAGCTGGAGGAGAGAGCAGAGGGCATGCGATTACCATTCCGATAGCTATTGCAGCATCAAAACAGTAGGAGTGGTTCTGACTGGCTCATTGCTGAACAGGCAGAAATGGGGTGTAAAATTGGTAGGAAACATACAAAACATTCCAGGTGTCATGCAGCACCAAAAGCAACTAACAGTGTCTGTCTTTTCTTGAAAGTCAAGTCTATTTTAGTTTTAAAAGGCTTACTGAAAGGCTGTCTTGCTAAAATCACCGCAGGTGCCGATATCCGCAAATGGTTCCACTGCTGCCTCCCCCAAATGCATGCAAACAAGCAGCTTTCATACGGCCATTGAAATGCCTTTATTTGCTGTAGTTTAGTAAGTCTGGAGGGTATAAACAAAGATTAGATTTCTTAACGGATAAAAAAAAATAAGATATTTAATTTTTTTTAACATGAATCAATTATGCCAAAAGGATTTCAGTAGAAACAGATGCACTAGAATGTGAAATAACTAAAACAAAAATTGAATGAAATATAGTCTATGTTTGTACATGCTCTCTATAAATACTAACTTTATGAGAAAGCGAATGGGTTAGCATCAGCCAAGCACAGGTCAGGAAATGATAAAATTAAATTTACACACCGACGCTTAGACTCTGTCCTCTGGGTACATGCATTGCTGTGAGATCTTTGATATTAGTATCATGTGTCATTTTCCAAACAATAAAGTGCAGTAGCATACATTTTTTAAAAAAACTTAATTCACATATATAAGTATGTATACAATGGAGCCTTGCTGCCTGTGTGACAAGTCTCTTCTTTGGAAGGGAAAAATAAAATAAAGATAAAACCTGAAAGACTGCAAAGCTCTGTTGATCTGTAGAGTAACAATAATATATAAATATAAATCTAGCTTGCTGTTCATTAACAGAGCTATTAGCTAGTCTGAGGAGGGGATTATTAATGCAATTCTGTTTCCTTTTTGTGCTCAGGAGGCAGTTTCATGTCTTCTCAGTGGAAAGCAGGAGCGGAGTCTTTCCTTTTTTCTACCCAAAATCATTAACTCCTCAAGAGTCTCAGAGCTGAACACCATCTGATACCTACAAAGATTGTGCAACTACCACTAATTCCTCAGCACTTCACAAAATAGCACAAATAAGCTATACAGAGCAACACATTGGCAGAGTTATACATCTTCGAAGGAGTAATACTATTACCATAAGGCTGCTACTGTGAAGACACTGCAAAATGCTGCATAAGATACGAATAAAATTATATTAGCTATTATAGTATCATAATATAGTATTGTAATAGAAAGGTCTTCTAGCAAATTTAAGGTTCAGTGAGGTTTTGGCATTTGTAAGCAAAGGTAATGATTGAATTAACAGATAAACCCAATTAGAGCAAAATATTTTCTTCTGTGGCACAGCAGGTCTTCCAAAGGCTACTATTGAGCTAGTTGGCAAATGCATGAACAAAACCTCCTTGATCAGTAGGTTTGTTTTAAAGGAAAACTCACGAGATGATAGGAAATCAATCTCTATTGTGTTTTGACAGTGCAAGTTCCTCCACATCTTAAATCCCTTTTAAGGCCCCATGTGAGAACACCAGCACCACTATATACTGTGATTAGAGGGGCAAACTGACCCAAATAAGTAGTCCTTAAACCGGGGCATGTTGAGAAATACTAATTGTGATCCTGAAGATTCAGGGACACGATCCAGGGGAGGCTGGGCACAAGACCTACAGAAAATCTTTGCTCTTCAAGAGCAGCAAATGGTCTCCAGGTGAAATATCCTGGGGCATCAAAAAGGTCACTAGACATACATGATTAGGCAACTGAATCCCATCTGTACTGGATAGTCAGTTGAAGAGCTCCCTAAGGAGCTCTAAGTTTGTGGACTAGACAGCTAGTGCACATGTGCATTCACTGCTAAATTTAAGTAGACGCCTAAATCCCATGCATTGTGTCCATTCCATAGTTCGTAGCTACAAGATGGATGGCCACATACTTCTGACTGCCTGAGTACACGGGACACTGAGAGCAGAGCAGAGGATAATCTTAGGAGCAGTTACTTGCTGAACACCAAGCAATGATGGCTCTCAGAGAAGAAAAACATTGAAAGCACTAACTTATGCATTTCATGTGTTTAAACTCTTGGCATGTTACTAGTCACACTGTCCCAGTTTATTTTTTCTTCTCAAGCAAAAATAAACAACCACAAATCCCCAGGTCTACAACAAGAAGACACTAATAATATCCGTCCATTTCCAGAAACAGATGGGGTAAAAGTTGGCAGTAAAATTTTGTGATAAAGATGGACAAACAATTTGGGGTAAAGAATTACCATGGGAAGGACCCCACTCCTACTTCATTTGCTAGACTGTCTTTAACTCAGACCAGCAAGTGCTACAGTAGCACAACATTTTTCCATCGGCAGGTCAGGAGGAAAGGCATATTTCATGCTCACGTCGCTGACCCAGACCTCTGGCCAAAAGGGAGTGACATTGATGCGCTCTGGAGCAGGTTTATCTGACTCTTAATCAGAAAGCCATTAGCCTGACACAAAGGTCAAAGTAGGGAGTATAAAATGCACTGATATAGGAGGGATACACGTGATTTCCAGAAAAGGCTTGGAAAAAGACAGTCTGTGGCACTTCCTTTAATTATTTTTATTACCATGTTGGACTTCAAAACAGCAGCTCAGGAAAAGAAACAGCGAGGTAAAGCCTTGACCCCACTGAAATCAATGGGAATTTTATTACTGACCTCAGTAGGACAAAACTTGACTTTTTCCTAAGTTTAAAAGAGCGCCTGCTTGGTTTGAGCATATAAATATTGCAAGATGGGCAGGGATTTCAATGAGACTGAGAAATCTCCCTTTGATTTCCTGTGCAAACCAGAGGCTGTCAAATCAAAAACATTGGCTTAGCTCGTTCCTGCTGGGTACGCTTCCCTAATGTCTGTCAGGGCCCTGACTGCACAAATTGGCATTAATTGCCCTGACCAGCCTCACCTGGGACCCCACCACACCTTCTGCCCATGGGCTCAGGAGCCCCATTTAAGTTTGGCTCTGGGTTATTAACTGGGTTTCCTAAATAGGTACTGGGTCTGTGGGGTAGGTAGTTTTCAGCCTGATTCCTAGCTGTAGCTCCTGGATGGATATCAGATGTGGGCAGTAGCCTTGTTTCTGGTCTTGTCTTCACTGTTTCTGACTGGTGTCCCTGGCTGGACTTTGGACCTAAATCATTACTTTGGCTTGTGAGAGACTGTCGGCTGAAGCTATCAGCAGCAGCAGGACCCTGTTGAGGTACTGTGGGATGGTGGCTTGGTTACACATGTAACAAATGACATCCATGGCCTGTTTTCTAGGGAGGGCAAGAGGAGTCATCATTGCTCCTCTGCTGCTCTGTCTAATTTCTGTCTCCCTAATGTGATACCAAGAAAGTTGGATTCAGCAATTGGATCTGAAGTGTTCAAACCACTGTTTCCCATTTGTTCTGTCATTTTTTACGCTGACAGTGTGGTAGGTGGTTACTTATCTGTCCTTAATGTAGCTAGGGTGCTGCTAGCAATCCATTCTTATTAGAAGTTTAAAGTAATCATTAACAAATTAGATCTGGGTGCTTATTAAGATGTGGATCTCTGCATACACAGTTTCCTGTCATACTGCAACACTAACAGCGTATCAAAGATTCTGGATGATAAAGTCCAATAGCTGCATTATATGAAAAACCCACTACCAGTGGGCAGTACTCCATCTCTAGGTTCTGTTCTTCCATCCCCTATGCTTGTACTGGGATGGAGGTAAGCACCTTTTAGACTGGTGGTGAGGAATTGGGACAAGCTTGTGACAAAATTGTGTCTATATTTAATAGCNCATCCACTACATCTATGGCAAGAGCTTTCATAGCATACAAAAGTCTCTCCTTTTGTTTTGAAAATGGCACATCTGTTTTATTTGATGCCACCTTCTTATATCACTACAGATAAGAATATAGGGAGTGATTATTTCCTTTTCTGTGTCAATAGCAATTTTGTAGACCTGTAGTATATCGCCTTTCAGTTCACTCTAGTCTGAAGAGTTTTGATATAATTTTTTCTTTTCTGTGAAAGCTGTGAAATAGCTTTGATCGTGCTTGTCTTCCTACAGATATCTTTTGTAATCTTACTACATTCTTCTTATGAGATGAGGAAATAAGAACTGCATACAGTATTTGAGATCAGCACACTGTGGTGGTGTAGAATGGTGTAATATTGCTGTAAAAAAAAAAAAATCCTTTCACAAAAAGTGTTGAGAAACAAGATGTTATCTCAGTTTGGAGTTCAACTGCAGCTCTCGTAGCTTAAAGAGAGGCCAGGCCTACAGTTCATCTACAAAGGCAAGTGATTTACTTAGTAACACAAGGAATTTTAAACAACTTAAACTGCCATCACTTAAATTATTATCCCATTCAATCAAACAACTGATCAACCCTTGAGCTGTTGGACCAAGTCTTGAGTAATAGGGGATTGAAATAGTCTTCTCTAATAATCCAGAGATCCCTACATAATCCTAGGATAATTATAATTCAGGTAAATCCAAACACTCAGCCTGTATTTATGGACCTAACCTTCACTGCTTAGCTACAGATGTGCTCAAGCCCACGAGTTGAGTACCTCACTAGAACTTCTCTGGCTACTTGCTAGCTCCACTGAAGTTCTCATCTGGGGGAACTGAGGCAATTTAACCACAGAATCAAAACAAACAAAGCTAACAATTCCTTATCCCACACTCTAACTGACATAAGTAACACTGATGCCACTTTTCCCACATGGCAACTTTTTAAAAATATTTTAATATTCAAGTTCCTGCTACCTGATTTTTTTCAGGGTGACACTGGTTAAATGAAGAGCCTGACTTGATAGGATGGGGTGGGTTGAAAACATGCCATTACCTGTGTTGTAAATTTTTGTGGATAAAAAGAGAAATTCTACCGCTGGCATTGTCAACCTCCCACCTTTGTAAGCCAAGGGAAAAAGAAAACCTTGACAGTTAGAGGGGGATTAGGGAGTAGAATGGAGTGATATGAAATGTTCCTAAAAAAATTTAATCTGTGAAATTATTTTTGTTTCTGTATTACACTCCTTTCTTTAATAATCACTTAGGCAATTAAATCTCCAAAATGGAGAATGCTTTCTTCACAAACTGAATTTATAGCATGATTACCATGCAAGGAAATCATCATACCATGCCCTGATGCCTATTTGAAAGATTGCAAAGTCTTTTTAGTAATTCTGCTAAGAATGTGTTTCTAATGGAAACTGTTTTTCAAATTAAAATAGTGCCTAGATAAGCACAATCAACTGCATGATGAATGCTAAAACTGCTGATTAATAGTTTATGCGTGAAGTAGATTAGTTGGTAGGCAACAGACCAAGGATGTCAAGGAAGGATTAGGAAAATAAAAAGCAGTCCCCACACTTATGTTTGCTTAACAGTAAACAATACTGCCCCTCCCAGCACAGCAACAACCATCTGTTTTCATTATATATATGAATATTTTGTGGCGCTTCTTGCTATTTTTGTTCGTATCATGTTTGTTCTGTTTGTTACACCAGAAAACATCACTGGCAGAGATGCTCTTTTTGCAGTCAGCTACTGCCTAGAGTAATAGGGGTAAAATACTTAAGATGAAATAAATGCAGATTATACAGACATATATAAGCCAGGCTATAGGAACATACAGCTAAGTTAAAAAGAAGAAATGTCAGAGGCTCTGGAGTCCTGGAATTACTGACCCAAACCAGTCCATCTGCGTGGATCAGTGAAGCACTGTGGGGATATTTTGGCTGAAGCCCAGAGGCCCTTACTCACTTTTACACAGCACCATATCTGCACTAACCAACTCTCTGGGGCCAAGGTGCTCACTAAGCAGCTCTCTGCAGTACGCTTCTTAATGCCTCCCTTCATAAGAGGTTTAGAGCCGTGTCCCTGCCTTCACAGCATGGTCAGTCTGCAGCTTGTGTGGACTCCCACAAACAATGAAGATCTGACTATTCAACCTCACTCTGTAGGAAGTTATGGGAATAGCGATCTTGGGAAGGGTCCTGTGGTATTGGAACAATATGTAGGCCGAGATTTTTCACAAACCGTATAAATGAGGAATTTATATAAATTTCATTTCATTCATATATATTGTATTCACATATAAAACCAAGCTTTTCTATTAATATTTTGGTGTTGAAAGCCTTGTAAAAGCTACAGCTCCTTCTGGCAATTGAGTCCATGTCATGGTTCCCAATTTTACCTAGAAACACTAAGTACTGTGGTCTGCTCGTGTGTTGCAATGCTATTTCAGGATCTGGGAGCTTTTCATGGTGTGCTTCCTTTTTTAGGCTCTCCCAGCCCAAAATTCCAAACTATAACTATATTTATCATGTGATAACCTCTGGCAATAACGAAATATAGACAGGAATTGCATTTCTTACCTCATTTTCACTGGTCATTCAAGATATTATGTGGTAGGAATGATTTTTTTTTTCCCCAAAGACTTTTGATTCCTGTTTTTCTATAGTTACAGAAATTCCTCAAATGCAGTCCTATTACAGCTGCAACATAAAATAATGTTCCTGGCTTGGAAGCCACGTTGCTGTCTGAAAATACTTCCTCTTCATTTATTACCAGTACCCTTCCAAGATTATCACTGTCAAAATTAGGGTTTTTAAATGTTCCTATTTTTGTCTTGTTTGCTGACCTGCAGATGACTTGATGCCACTTCTGTCTGTCCAGCTTCTGAATGTTGCAGCTGACTGTTCCCTGAAGTTCAAATGACAGGACAACCCTTTTAGCTGGGGGAAATCTGGGTGGATATGAAAGAAGGTGGAAGGGCAAATGAAGACCTTTGCATCTGTTCAGATAAGCCACTAATTCAAATATATTTGCACTTGCTTATAGATCAAAGAATGGTCAGCAGAACTAAGTAGCATGTTCCAAAATAGTATGTCGTCTTATCTCATCTTACTAACAACCCAGCTGGCTCTAGGTAGCCCTGCTTGAGCAGAAGGGTTGGACCAGATGACCTCCAGAGGTCCCTTCCAACCTCAACTGTTCTGGGATTGTGATGCAGCTGGACAGAAAGAGAAGAAGTAATAAGTGAGTAACAAAATTATGTCAGGGCCAGAAGTACAGCAACGGCATTGGTGTAGGCATTGGAGGGCTGAGAAAGCACATAAAAGCATGAAGGAGCAGGACAAGACCTGGGAAAATGAGGATGAGTGCACAGAAGCAGTAAAATGGCTGCAGTGGGAGACTGACAGACTACCTTAGATAGGAAGGATGGGTGGAAAAGACACTGGAAAAAAGTTCCTGAAAAAGGCATTACAAGGCCTCTGGTATAGAGAAGAGGTAGGCTATACAACATTCCTCATCTGAAAGAGGGGACACTGCACGGCATCATAACATGTGGATGGGATACTGACACACAAAGGAAAAAGATGTGGAAAAGTAGTCCATGTATGTACAATAATCAGGCCTGCAGAAGCACGGGAACCATGCAACACTCAAATTGTCCTTAGATAAGCAGCAGGGGTGAGGTGCAGCAGAAGGGCCTCACTCAGGGCACTTCTCTGGCTGCACAGCCAGGCTCTGCCCCTTTCCTCCGGCACAGAGGCTGGGCTCCTGCCCTCTCCACAGGCACGAGCAGGGGACTAGTGGAGACTGAGCTGAAAAAGGGGCTCTATGCTGGAACGGGGCAGGGGCTAACCTGCCTCTCTTCCCCTCTCCCCCACACCTTGGTCCCACTTAGGTTGTATCCAAAATCCTGTTGCCATTTGGCCTCCCCATGCATAGGCTGCCTGGGTGTCATGCAAAGGTGCTTATCAGTGAACAGCAACAGCAGAGCTAACTCCTGAAGAAGCACCAGGTAGGCCTTAATAGAAAATGGAGTGAGAGGAACAAGATATGGGCAAGTCTCTTCTGAAATTATTTTCTAATTGCTTGTGATTTCAAGATATACCATGATAGAAGATGGATGTTGTATGTGCTGTCTTCTCAAGCTGGACTGTGACTGCCAGCTGATAGAGCAATGGTGAATTGCACTTGCTGAGAACCTGCTTCTAGAGCTCAGTAGGTGGTAAGAGAATCCAGTCTGCTAAAACTTATGAAACAGCCTTTTTTTTTTTAGCGTGGTACCATATTGAATTGATCAATTTATTCCTCTGAGAAACACCCATCAACTTCCTGAGATCAGCTACAGTAAACTGTATCAGTAACCACAGATTCTCTCTAATCTACTGCTGAGAAAACCTTTTTTTTTTAAAACAAGAATTCAGATGGAGGTCTTAAATCATGTAGAATTCTTGGCTTGATGTATGGCCGTCAGACACATACATAAGATACCACTGACAATATTGTTGGCACTTTTGTAAGCAGCAAATAAATCATTGCTTTGGCAGTCACCTGTTTGCACTTTTTATTGATAAATGGAAGCTGGAAGTGGAAGACTTAGTATTTTAGTGGGATTCTGTTGCTTCCTTCCTAAGTGGTTGAGCTGAAAACTCACTCCATCCTTTCTCAAAACACCCAAGCCTAAGTAGCTATTAACCAGCAAACAAGGGGCCACCCACCTTACATGTGGAGTTTGGTAACTGCTGAGCCTCAGAGGTCCAGTCCACTTTGGTGGGATGGAAACAATTGTTGCCCATGACAAGGCCTGCAAGTTATTCGTTTCTATTCTCCCATGCACAGTCCCTTATGAGCAAAAATAACCCTTGTGTTTTTGTGTTTTGTTTTGCTTTCTGACTGAGAAAAGCCACATCTGGCTGATTTAATTATACTTCTAAATACATACATGTAAACATTATTTCTTTGGCTGGGAGAACATAAATGAGAGAAGGCTTTTTGGGTTTTCATTTCTTTTTTCCAAAGAAAGGCATAAATTAGTTACTGATAGCTACAATTGTTGTTCAAGTCTGATTATAATTATAGACATTAAATCACTAATTATAATTTTATATTAATTTTTTTCACACAATAGTCATTCTTGTTTGAAACTGCCATGCTTATTTCTTTTCATAAAATTCCCCAGACTGTTTAACAGAACGCAGTAGAAATGGACATGCAACTTGAAAAATAACTTTGCTTATATTATGTTTTTTTAAAAAGTGTTGATTATAACTGTTTGCCAAAGCACAAGCTCATTAGCCTATGCAAATTCTGATAGTGTCATTTAAGAAGTTGTTTATAAGGGACTTCTTCCATGTTACGTGGCCCAGCCTGTTTTCCCTTGTGTTTGCGTAACTGTGCCATTCAGCTTTGCAGACTCTAAGGTCACACTCAGTTAAGATCATGTAGTCGATGCCATGGTAGAAAACCCAGGGAGAACTCACCAGGACTAAGTTCCTTCCACTTTTCTTTTCAAGTGAGAAAATGTTATAGGGTCATATAGCAATTGGCACCTGTGCTGGTTTTGGCTGGGATAGAGTTAATTTTCTTCACAGTAGCTAGTATGGGGCTAGGTTTTGGATTTGTGCTGGAAACAGTGTTGATAATTCAGGGATGTTTTAGTTAGTGCCGAGCAGTGCTTACACAGAGTCAAGGCCTTTTCTGCTTCTCACCCCATTCCACCAGCGAGCAGGCTGGGGGTGCACAAGAAGCTGGGAGGGGGCACGGCTGGGACAGCTGACCCCAACTGACCAAAGGGATATTCCATACCCTATGACGTTACGCTCAGCATATAAAGCTGGGGGAAGAAGAAGGAGGGGAGGGACATGTGGAGTGATGGTGTTTGTCTTCCCAAGATGGAGCCCTGCTTTCCTGGAGATGGCTGAACACCTGCCTGCCGATGGGAAGTAGTGAATGAATTCCTTGTTTTGCTTTGCTTGTGTGCGCGGCTTTTGCTTTCCCTATTAAACTGTCTTTACCTCAACCCATGAGTTGTCTCACTTTTACTCTTCCGATTCTCTCCCCTATCCCACCGGGATGGAGGGAGTGAGCGGCTGTGTGGGGCTTAGTTGCTGGCTGGGGTTAAACCACGACAGCACCTAAGCAAAACCTAATACAAGTTGATATGCATTTAATTTTAAAATACTTGAGATGGTTGCTTACTACACTGAAGACATTAATACTGAGTTTCAGAGGAAGGTTACTTATTTCAACATGCTGTTCAGAAATGGTCCAAAGGCTTTAAGAAGGCAGTCTGAAATGCTAAATGTAAGCCATTATGCAGCAGAAGCAAATGAGAGTCAAAGGATCTCAGCATCCCAGGGAAGTCCATGTCTATAGGAGAAAGAAGATGCATTCCCACCATTCAGTTTTTAGTTTTTCAGTGTTTGAAATAGCCAACTAATATCTCTGTGCTCCCTGTATGGACAATCTGAAGAAAGATTTTTACTGATAACTTACTGTGGTTCTGCTACATGTGATAGAACTACTGTGCAAAGGGTCAGTTATATCATCTAATTTTACCTACCTAAATGGCATCCTGTTGACGTTCCTTCTGTAGTCAATGGGAAAGGGCACCTCTAAAGGAAGATTCATCACATCCTGAATAGGTGGCAGGGTAGAGAGGATGACAGTCCTCTGGGTGTGATTTGTTGGGGTTTTGGTTTTTTTCCCCCCTCTGTTGATTGTAGAGGACCCTATACAGCTTAACATCCAATTTGAATTAATTGTATATGGCAGAAAACTGAGACAAATACCAACCTACAAGTAAGGGTACCAACACCACTCAGATAATGCTGCCACACACTAGTGACTGTGGCAAAGCAGCACAGAGCTATATGAGGTACTGTTTTGCTGCTTTGGAGTGCTGACAAAAGCAACTGACAGGTGACTAAGACTTATCCTTTTAAATCTAAGTTTAGGAATGACTATAGCCCAGCAAAACACAGCCAAAACCAGCTTGGGAGTCACCTGTAGTATGTAATCTTTCTGTGGTGGTGTACATGTTGTATGACACCCTTTTCCAGAGCCCAGATTACAAAAATACTTTCTTCTCACTCTGCCTTTTCATCCAATTCAAACAGTATAACAAAGACCTGATGGTCTGCATCAACAGTGTGCAGTCTCTGTCATGGCAGTGGCATGTATCCCCACACAGCATAACTTCGACCAGGCAAATGCATTTCTTCTCTCAATTGAATAATGCAATGTTCACTAGATGTGCACTAATGCAATGTGCCCTAAAGATGCACACCTTCATGCAGGACATAGTTTTGGAAAACCCCAAATATAGGCATAGCAGAATTATAAAAGGCAATGGTGTTTTCCTGACGTCTCTCAAACTTTTATGTGAACACCCAGCCAAATTCTGATGACTAAACAATTGCCATTGAAGAGGAAAAGCTATTTTCTAGACCATGGGCTGAATATTCATGGAAACAAATGTCTGAAGGAAGCCAGGCCCTAAAGAAGGCAGGAGCTGTGCTTCATCTTACAGTGAAAACCAAACACCCAAAGGGGGAAGAGCTGATAAGACAATGCTTCTGCACAAAAATAGTTGTGCTACAGTGCATTGAACATGAGTCACTGAAAGTCATGATGTCGTAAAAAAAGACAAAAACTGTAATTATGATATAAAAATAGGATTATAGCCTGTGGACACAAGAGGTAATCCATCTGATGCACTCAGCAGTAGCTAGGGTACTGCATAAAGATATTGGTCCTGCATTTCAAGGAGGACATGGTCGAGTGGAAGAGAAAGCAGCAGGAAGGATCGTCAGTCTGGAAGACAAGACATACGTGATTAAGTGGTTTCATGTGTTTGGCACTCAGAGAAGTCTGAGAACATGATAATGATCTTCAAATATGTAAAATACTGCTTCACAGAAGAAGGAAACCATCTGCTCTGCAAGGCAGGGAGGACAACAAGGGGCTCAGACTGCAGTAAAGAGGCTGGACATAGGAGGCTTCTAACTGACAAGACTGCGTAGATCTGGGGAAGATTACCTGGGACATTGTGTTTTTCAGAACCAGTTAGAAAACTTCTGCCAGGAATGGCACAAGCACAGTGGTCCTGCTGTAGGACAAACTACAAAATTATGTTTGAGGTCCCTTTCTGCTCTATTACAGCATAACACACTTCAAGTTTGACTGAATGTGTGGAGTATACTATGTGGAAAACAGCTGAAAAACACCAGCTCCCACTGTCTCTATTTGCTATACCTTCCTCTCCATCTCCATACCTTCATTTTTGCAAGTGACCTTCAAACATGTAGCTTTGTCATTTACTTTCTCACAGCAGCCAGGAACTGTTCAGGGACATTTAGCCCTTGATTTTCAGCAGCTGACCTACTCCCCACAGAACAAAATGGGTAACCATCTCTTTTCCAAGATGTTTGTATGCTCCCATTAAAAAATACCTGTGCTTAATCAAAGAGAGTTAAGATCACTTATAAGTGCTGAGCAGACAAAGCACGACAGAACTTTACTACCAACTTTTTGTTGCATTCTGGTTGCTACAGATACTTATTCTTCTAAGCATTGTCATCCTAGACACCTGGACAAAGTGCCAGTAGTAGTAACAATAATGATAACAATGATTGAGATTAGCAAAATCACACTAGAGTTTCTGAGGCATGAACGTGCACTCAAAACCCTTCCTATCCTTTCTCATTCTGCTCTATTATTTATAGCTGTGTTCACTGTCAGAAATAAAAACAGTGTGCTAAAAATAGAAACATATACAGAAACCAACATACAACCATAGGAAGGCCAGTGCAGTCTGTAGTTTCAACAGGTGTTAGCAGGCTAAGGTAAGTTTGAAGCATCACTCCCTATCCCACCAAGGTCTACATTTCACTAAGCTAATGAATGTAAGACTCACATAGTGGGAATCTTCAGTGTGACTTGTATTTGTTATGTTAGCTAATTGGAGGTAAAAGAAGAAAATTTTTTGGTGAAAATGGATCCCAAGAGGTTATCTGCACTCCATTCAAATATTGATTGTACAGCCCATCTACTTTGCTATTCTTCTACTAAAAATCTGTAAAATGAAACTAAAGTGCTAGGAAGTAGAGAAGAGCACAAAGAGGTAGAACAAGAAAATTCTTCACCTGGAATGAATGACGAGTACATGTACTGCCTCAGGTTCAGACAAGATAAGTTGTTTAACCTCTCGAAGCTTTTCTTTTTTTTTGGAAGAATATACACATGGTGAAAACTGTGGGCAGAATATAGGTAAGCCGAAAAACAGCTACCTTTGAGCTGTGTGCATGCTTCTATACTGCATAATAAAAATGAGAGATCTTAGTTTTGAAACTGTCTTTGAGATGTCAGACTCTATGGTAGAAAAAAGAGCTGGTATTTCAATGTCTAAATAGACAAAGTCTAATGTGTGGACTTGGGGCTTTTAGAAAGAAATATGTATAGTACCAGTAACAAGCAAGAAGTTGGAACTCGGTACTCTGAAGGGTTAAAGTGAACTTTAGTCTTCCACTGATCACCCTCTGGTACTGTGTCTTCATAAATTTCCTCCGTTTATGGAGTGTTTTTGATGGCAGGCAATTCTTTGTTGAAAGTTAAGTGCTCTTTTATATGAATAAATAAAGAAGGCTTTGGTTTGAATGAATACATTATTTTGACAAATGTTTATTGGAAACCCAATTATGGCTTCATAAATCAGTGCTATCTGTGGTACATCAGGTGAGCTCACCAATGCCATCAAATGGCACGTTGAATATTAGTAGGATAATTAAAACAATTCTGTTGAATGTTGTCCCTCTTACCCAGGTCTGACAGTAGTCAAAACAGGAAGAAATTGTTTATTATTTTTATTTAACTTATTAAAATACTTCTTGTAAGATGTAATGGACATACTTAACAAAAAAGAAAAAAAAACATTTGTTTTCAATTTGCAGTTAGATTAAAATGACAAGGTCAGGCACAATGCATGAAATGAGTGGCAGCTGAATTTTAAGAGTAGTCGGGGAACAGAAAGGATATATATGAATTCTATTGTTTGAACTTTACACCTAGGTGAAGTAGGGCTTTGTTTGTTTTGTCTGAAGTGGTCACTGATCATATGAAATGTGTCTAGAATCAATTCACGTACTTCCTTGTCCTCCCTGCTACAGTGATTCTGAACTAGAATGACCAAATGAATGAGAAGCCATTTTCATAACTATGAAAATGAAGGGAATCAAGTGAAAATTTTGAACTCAAGGTCAAGAAGAAAGGGAGGATGTTGAAGTTGAAAATAAATAAATAAAAGTCTACAGGAGACAAGCTAACAGGAATTCTCATCTCTTGAGGCGCTCTGACTGATGACAGCAAAATGGAGATGTTTACTGTATCTGTGGCAGGATACTGAAGATTTGTTTAAGCTTTATGAAAAGAATCTGCATGATTTCCCAAAGGATCATTTCCTAGTTTTAGGATACAGCTAAATTTAATCCACTAGGGCTTACAAGCGTAAGATAGGGATTGAAACTTAAGTAATTGGGTTTGGTGTGTATTTGTATTAGTGTGGTCTAAATAGTCACAGAGATGCCTTTCTTACCGACTCAGCTTCAGTATAGCATTCTTCTCAGTGGCACAGAAGATGGAATGAGGAGACATAAGGAGAACAACAGAAGTCAGCACAACATTCAGCTTTTCTTCCGTGAAAGAAAATGGGTGTTAGGAGCTGGCCGGAGAGATGGCAATGAAATACTTTTGCTTGGAATTTGTCAGTTCACTGAAAGGAGAAAAATAAAAAAATCACCAAGACAAATATTTTTT
>WAAD01032120.1:231470-246466 GCA_013389945.1 Fregata magnificens | reverse complement strand
CCCTTGCGCCCGCGGAGCCCTGCCCCTCCGCGTGCGTGTCCCCGTGGGCCTGCTGCCCCCACCGGTGCGCTGCTGTCCCCGCGTCCCCGTGCCTGTGTCCCGGCGGGCGTCCCCCTGTGCGTGTCCATGTCTGTCTGTCCCCGTGGGTGCGTGGGAGCATCCGTATGTCCATGCTGTCCCCGTGTATGTCTGTGCATGTGTGTGCACTGGCCCTGTGCATCTGTGTCCATATGTCTGTGCCGTCCCCAGGTACATCTGTGCATCCATGTGCATGCATCTCCATATGTCCATGCTGTCTACGTGTACGTCTGTGCATGTGTGCACTGACCATGTGCATGTGTGTCCGTGTCCATGCTGTCCCCATGTACATCCGTGCATCCATGCGCATGCGTGTCCGTATGTCTGTGCTGTCCCGGGACGCTGCGTCCTGGATGCCAGCCTGCGTGCCAGCTCCTCGCCCGCTCCAGTGACGCCCGAGACCTGGGCACATTCACATCTTTATTCTCACTGCCAGAGGCTTGGCCGGCCGGCCTCCTCGCCGGCACAGACATCACCCCCACAGATAATTAAAAAGCGTCACCCTCCCCAGCATGGCACAGGGGTGGCCATGGGGCGGCCAGGCTCTGACGGGGACGCCGGGGCCACGCTGCAGCTGGCAGCCCCGGGGCGATGGCAAGGGTCCGCCGAGCCCCTCACTGGTGCTGGGTCGCGGCCTCCCCCCTCCCCCCATATACATATGTACATTATACAGAGCTACCCAGAGCAACACAACACATTAAAAAAGATCTACTCTTATATACAGTATTTATAAAAAGCATCCCAGCCTCCACCACCCCGGTAAAAAAATATGTCTCTTATGTACTTCGCCGCAGGACAGCCCTCCCTCCCTGTGCTGCCCACCCTGCCGGGCTGCCCTCCCCACGCTGGGAAGGGAGGCGGGGGGTGGGAGAGCTGCTCTCCGGGTTTTGGCATGACGTGGGGTGTCCCAGCGGCATGGATGGATGGATGGATGGGTGGGTGGGAGAGGCCTGCGGGGGCCTGGGTGCTGGCCCTGGGTGCAAGGTGAGCAGGGCCAGCTTGGGTTCAGGGGGTGCCCATCACACTGGTGCCTGGGCACACAGACACGGGGGTGGCTCCGGAGCCCCGAGCTGGCCCCCAGCGAGCGCTGCCCCCAGCCCCCTGCATCCCCCACCTGCACCCCTCGGGGGGGCCAGGCCCCGGGCAGCCAAGCCACAGCACAGGCAGGATGCCAGCAGGCGCCAAGCTCCTGGCAGGCGTGCCACCTCCCCAAAGCGATGCGGCCGGTCCCCAAGCGTGGCCTGGGGGTCACTGGGGTCCTGTCCGCAGGCGTCAGGAGCCAACCGTTCCCCCGGCAGGCTCAAGAGCAGCGGGGTGGGTACCGCCAGCCACGGTGGCAGGACCGCACTCACCGGCAGGTGCCCCCACGATGCCGGGGCAGTGGGGTGGTGTCTTGCCGGGGACCAGGGGACAGCAGGGGAAGAGGGCAGGTGGCTTGGGCATGGGCACTGCCAGGGGTCTGACCACCCCGCTGGACCCCAGCCCCCCGTGGACACTGTTCATCAGGGCTCTCAATGCTGTCTGGGGAGGCCAGGAAAATGCCCCAGTCCTCAGCCCCTGCGGTGGGCAGTGCCCGCTGCTGGCGGCTCTGGATGTGCAAAGACAAGCTCCAGCTGACAGCCAGCTCCTGGTGAGGTAGGGCAGTATTATTCTCCCCATTTTACAGATGGGGAAACTGAGGCGCAGAGCAGGGAGGGTACCTGCTGGAGCAGGGAGGGGGGGGCACAGCACCTGCACCAGGGTCAGTGCCCCGTCCTGGGCACAGGTCTGGGGGTCCCCACGCCTGCCATAGCTCATGCCCCCCCCAACACCACCATGGGTGATGGGCAGTGACAGCGGAGGGTCCCCGGGGAAGCCCGGCAGGGCTGTGGCATGGGGGCTGAGCCCAGGGCCGGCTTTCCCTGGGGCACCGGTGGGTGGGGAGGAGGTTGGCATGGGCACCCGGTGCTGGCTAGTGGCTGCCACCGCTCTTCCCCCCGCCCGTGGCCCAGTCGATGATGATGAAGCTCAAGCTCATGATCATGAAGAGCACCCCGAGGAGGGCGAAGCAGGCAGCCTGTGGGGACAGGGCAGGGGGTCAGGGGCAGCCAGGGCGACAGGGCCCCCAGCCCAGCCCCGGGACCCCCATCCTTGTCCCCATCTGTGTCCCCCCTCCCCATGCTTACCAAGATTTTGGGGGGGGAGCGCAGTGGCTCCTTGTCCTTGGGCATGATGCGGATGTAGAAGATGGCAGGGAAGATGAAGATGAGGCAGGGAGCAGAGGTGGCACCTGGAGCAGACAGGGACAGAGCGGGCAGAGGCCCCCACCCCGCGGCTCAGCCCTGCCAGCCCCGCTGCCGGGCCAGGTCCTGTCCCCCCCGCCACCCCCAGCAAAGCCTTCCAGGAACCGAGGGACACCATGTCCTGGCACCATCCCCATGCCCACCCCCACAGCCAGGGCCTTGGCACCAAGCCAGGCACCGAGCCAGGGGAGCTTGGCTTGGGGGATCAAGGGAAATGCCCAGGGGAAGAGCAAGCACTGGCCGGCAGCGCAGCAAGCAGCTGGCACTGCACCGCGGGAACCAGCCTGCTGGGACAGGGACGGGGCTGGGGGACACCCCACACGCCACCTGGTCCTGGCACGGTGAGAAGGGGAAACTGAGGCACAGGGGGGTCAGGCAAAGCCGAGCACCAGGCCGGGGCAGGGGCTGGCATGCTGCCTGCAACACCCAGCACCTGAGGAGGGACAGGAGCAAGGCGCTGCCACACACCGATCATGCCGAAGATGCCGAGGATGGAGGGGGCGAAGATGACCAAGAGGTTGATGAAGGTCAGCAGGACCACTGCGATGGTGACGTGGCGGATCCAGCTGAAGTCCTTCCCTTGGAACAGCATCTGCTGGATGGCCCGGCGCACCTGGGGACAGGGACAGGGAGTCATACTCCATCCTTGGAGCCAGGGCCCATCCCATCCCATCCCTGTCCACACAGTCCTGCCTGTTCCCATCATCCCTTCCCCTGCCCAAGCCCTGTCCCCATGGTCCTGCCGGTCCCAATCAGCCCTTCCCCTGCCCCTGCCCCAGCCCTGTCCCTGACACCCAGCCAGTCCCATTCCCCAATGCCTGCAGCCCTGCCGATCCTGCCACCCTGTCCCTGGGCATCAGCCCCATTGCTGTCTCAGTTTCCCCTCTCAAAGCCTGGTGCTGAAGCCCTGTGGCAGCCAGGGGTGGTGGTGCCACCTGGCATCCCTGCAGGGCCACTCACCGGGAAGAGGACGATGGGGACAGTGAGGGTGACAGCTGTCAGCACGGCCACCCGCACGCACAGTATGAGCACGTCGAAGGGGTCCACCTTGTTGTACGTGTGCAGCAGCTCCGACTCCACGTGCCCTGCAGGCACCAGTGGGGAGCCGCTGGGTCAGCCCCAGCACCACCACCGCCCCAGTGCTGGCATGCCAGCAGAGCCCCCTCCCCCCTCCCCGAGGGCTCACCGTAGAACGTGAGGTAGCCGAAGAGGGCGGCCAAGAAGTACATGAGGTACATGACCATGATGGAGATGTTGGAGATGCACTGCATCTTCTTCTTGGAGGGGCTGTGGGAGATGGCAGGCTCAGCACAGCCCCCGTGGCCCAGCCTACCCCGCTCCCGTGGCAACCCGCTGGCACCAACCGCCCGCCCGGTGAGGAGGGGTGATGCCGGACCACCCTGTGGTGCATGGGGGCTGTGCGGAGAGGGGCTGCATCCCCCTCCCCGAGCTGCGTGGTGGGTCAGATCACTCACCACCAACCACCCACCCTGGGTCATATCACCAATCTCCCAGGTGTGACATCACCCACCGACCCACCCATTCCAGGTTGTATTCCCCACCTCCTGGGACTGATATCACCCATCCCAGGTCCTATCACCCACCATATCCCCTCGTATCCCCACGACGCCCTGGCACAGGTCCCACACCCGGAGGGCAGTGCCAGGGTGGGTGCCAGACAAAGTCCACCCTCCCCATGGGTGCCCCCACCCAGGACTCACTCCTTCAGCTCAGTGTAGATCGGCAGAACCTCGGGGTGGCAGACGAAGGCAAAGGCCATGATGGGGATGGTGTACGCCGTCTGCGCGAGACGAGGGCAGCTGAGCGCCAGGGGCCAAGCTGGCAGGTGCCACCAGCGCCGGGACCACCTGCCTTCATGGCGTGCATTGGGTGGGGGCTCACCTGGAGCCCCAGGGGTGCATCCTGGGCCCCTACCTGGGAGTTCAGAGTGAAGAAGCTGGGGGTGCAGGTGCCCTGCTCAGGGGCCTGGATGATGGTGTAGCCATTCTGGTAGTCGCTGGTGCTGACGGGGGTGGCGTTGAGGCTGCCCGTGAGGTTCCCCTCCTGCTCAGGGAGTGGGCAGGGGATCTGGAACTTCTTATAGATGACCTGGGGTGGGAGGGACATGGGGACGGTCAGCGTCTGGTGCCACCACCCCGCAGCACCGACTGCCCAAGCTGGCACCGCACCCAGCAGGAGGGTACCCCCATTGGGTCCCCTGTATGGGACACCCTTTGCCGGCAGTGCCCTGCAGTGATGCTGGCCCCTGGCCTACCCCTGTGAGGGTGGGCAGCGGGGCGGCAGCACGTGGAGGGGCCGCACGCCTGGTTCCCCCCGGCACACTCTCCCTTCCCCTTTCTCCGGCGCTCAGCTCCTTCAGCCAAAAATAACCCAGCAACATGACAGCACCACCACGGCGTCTCTGCAGCCCGGAGCGCCTGCTGTCCCCACTGTCCCCACAGCACACAGCCCAGCTGCACGCCGGTGAAGCCATGCATGCCGGCAGAAGGGATGCTTGGCATCCCGAGCCCCCGGCACATGCCGGTAGGTGCTCACCGAGATGAGGAAGAAGCCCATACAGCTGAGGGAGAAGCCGCTGGCGTAGCCAAGGTAGCCTGGGGAGGGAAGAGAGCGGCTGGTGGGCACGGGCAGGACCCCTATGCTGGCTGGGTGCCCCCTCCTTGTCCGCCACCCCCAGGCTGACATCGTCACCCTGCGGGAGCCCCAGAGTGCCGGACCCTGGTGCCACATGCAGCATCCCCCTGACTTACCCAGCTGCTTCATGAGGGCCAGGGGCAGGATAATGGTGACAGAAACCAGGATCACCAGGTAGTTCCCGTTCATGTACCAGTCCCTGGAAGCAGAGGGCCTGCTCACCACCCCGCTCCACCGGGGCACGGGAGGCACAGGCAGCCTTTGCGGGGGGCTGTCTGCCATCCGTAGGGACCCCAGAGCTGGCATCCCCAGGGACGCTGTGCTAGCATCCCTGGGGACCCCAGAGGCCAGTGTCCCTGGGGACCCTTGAGCTGCGGTCCTGCCTACCCCCCATAGCAGTGCACCCCTAAGGGCTACAGCTGCTGCGGGCAGGCTGAGAACTCCTGTTCTCAGCACATGTTTGCCAGTGGGCACCCCGGAAGCAGGAGGACACGGGGACAAGAGTACCAGCATCTGCAAGAGGGTTCAGCCAGGTCCTCAATGCCCCAGGTGGAGGGAGCTGCCCTGGCCACCTGTGGGGCAGGAACCCTGCCCAGCCCCAGTCTCACGTGTGGTTGAGCACCCCAGAGCAGCTGGGATGCCCAGTCCTGGACTGGTGGAGGTCCCAGTGGCAGCTCTGCCCAGCATCTGCCCGGCTCTCAGCCCCTGTGCCGCCAGGTGGGGACGTGGGCACAGCGTNCAGACCTGGGCTCTGCTCAAGGAGGAAAGCCTGATCACAAGGGGAAGTGAGGAGCGGGGATTGGAAGTTCAGCCCGGTTTAATCCCACCTGGGGGCTTATTCAGCACTGATGGTTATCAAAAATAGTAGTGGCTTAATGGCACTAAATCCCTGCCATGGGCTGCACAGCTGGAGACGAAGCCCCGGCGCCTGCCCGGGGAAGGCACGCAGGCAGCGTGGGCAGGAGCGACTCACGTGGTCTTCTCCTCCAGGTTGAGGAAGGTCTGGATGACGAGAGGCACTTCAGATTTGACGATGTACAGGTAGCTCGACATGGCTGCGGGGCAGAGCAAGGTCATGCTGTGCCGGTGTGCTCTGGTCCCATGTCCGCCCCCCAGCCCTGCCAGGTGTCCCCCCCCAGCCCTGTCCTCACCTCCGATGTTCTGCAGCGTGATGGCTATGGCCGCAGCCAGCTTCCCTGGCGTGCCAAAGGCTCGGTAGCCCAGCTGCTCGTAAGCGCGGATGCCTGCGGGACAGGGAGCGGTGGCAGGGTGAAGGTTGGGAGGGGACCCCCCAGCACAGCCCCACCAGGGACCCGGCACTCACCCACGATGCCAGAGGACTTGAGCAGCAGGTGGATGGAGTAGCTGGAGAGCAGGGCCACCGCTGTCAGGAGGAAGCTGCAGGAGGACAGTGCCATCACCAGTGGGTCACAGCACCAGGCTCGAACAGAGCCGTGGGGCAAACCCTGGGCGAGCAGGCTCTGCCTGCAGGCAGCCATCCTGGCAGGCCACCGGGCCCCTTGTCTCAGCACCAGCTGGGTGCTCACAGGGCAGATGGGCCGTGGGGTGTGGACACCCCACAGCTGTGGGGCTGCCCCAGCCCTGTAGGTCCATGTCCCCATGACCGAGGGGAGCCAGCACCCGCATCCTTTGGGCCATGTGGGGAAATCTGGTCTTGTACTAAGGAAGCCAAGCCTTCATCCTCCTCCTCCCCCCCAGTGGGGCACAGCGCCCGGCAGGGGCAGACAGGCTCATGCCAGGGATGGGCATTGCTCAGGCAGCAGGACGCTGGTCCCTCTGCCACCCCAAGCCAGGGACCCCTTTCTCAGCTGCACCTCTGGCACCCACCAATCCCCTTGGAGAAGCCCCCCACATCCGGATGCCCCCACCCAAGCCCCTGCGGGCACAGGACACTCACAGGAAGAGGATGATGCCGGTGTTGGCCATGGCGTAGGCCAGCCCCAGGATGCCACTGCCCATGATGGCATTGCTCAGGTTGAAGACGGACATCCCAAAAGATGTCTTCCCTTCGAACTGCGCACACGAGATACAACGGGGAGGGGACGCGCCAATCACACCAGGAGCTGCCCCCGTCCCACCACCACTGTGGTGTCTGCACCGATACTCACATCGGTGAAGTGCGTCTGCTTCTTCTCGGCGCCGTGGGGCAGGAACTCCTCCATCTCTGCCATGCCAGACTGGTTCTCCTCAAACCTGGCCACCGACGGGAGGGGGGTGAGGCCAAAGCAGAGTCGGGGGCTGCCATGCCCCGCCCTGCGCCTGGGCAGCGACGGCTGGCATCACGTGGGCAGGGAGCAGCCGGGAGGACCCCCCCAGGGCACTGGCACCCCCGCTTGTCCCCATGCCTCTACCTGTCACCTGCCAGCGAGGGGATGGCAGAGGCCGTGAGTGCGGCTGTGTGCTTCCCATTGGGCACCAGCTCCACCATCTCGGCCTGGAGGGGCACGTCCGTGGCATCCATGGCGGGGAGGCAGCTGGGCTCGCTGCGGGCTCTCCTCGGGCTCTGCAAAAGAGGGGCAATGGGGGTCTGCCTCTGGGCAGGGGTTCCTACAGGTCCCTCATCCACTGGGGATGCTGGAGTCAGGCTCAGCACCAGCACTGGTGGCACCGCAGGAATAGGCACCCACGGATGACGGGGATGCCCGGCTGGGCATCACCGCAGCTGGACTTCTCCCTTCTGCCTGCTCAGCACACAGCGCCCCACGGAGCTCTCCCCAGCTCTGACAGCCCTGCAAGGGTCCCCAGCGGAGACCGTCCCCTTGCCCAAGCCAGCCGTCCCGCAGCCCACCCCGCGGGGCCACTCTGCTGCCTGCCCACAGCACGGCGCCAGCCCCGGAGCCTCTGTCCGCGACGCCTGCCCACCTCCACTCCTCCACCTGCAGCTCTCAGCTCCGTGCCTCAGTTTCCCCTCCCAGAGACAGGCGCCGACAGGCAAGTGGGGGTGTTTCAGAGGGCAGCTGGGGATGGGGCGGGGAGCTCAGGGACCCCCCAGCCACCGCCGTTACATAAAGCCTGCGGCGCTGCCCAGCACGAAGGGCTCACCCACGTCCCGCCACCCGGGGCCGGCTCTGCTGGGGTGCCAAGGCAGGGGGCTCGGGGGCACATCAGGGCCGGACAAACGGAGCAGGAAAGAGCACGGGGCCGGGAGACAGCTCCTTGGCAGGGGAAGGCAGCCGGGCTGCCGAGCGCGGGACGCCTTGGCACGCCACACAAAGCTGCCTCTGTGTGAGCTCCGGCCCTCCCCGCCCCGCTGGGAAACGGCACAGGGTGGCTTTCTAGGGCAGGCTGGCAGCCAGGGCAGGGTCCCCCGCCACCCCCTGCCGCCCTCGGGGGCTGGTGTCCTCCCCGTCTGGCCGAGGGTCTCCACCTCAGGGCCACAGGACGATGCCACCTGACCCAAGGCGAGGGCTGGCTGGGATGCGGCACAGTCCCTGACCCCGGGAGGATGCTGCTGCCCCATCACCCCAGTGCCCAGGGTGCCCACCGGGTGAGCAGGGGACATGCCAGTATTTGTGCTCCCAGGGGATCAGTGTCCCCAGGGACGAGGCGAGTCCTCTCATGGCACTGCCGCGGCGGGGAGACACCGGGGACAGCAGCCCCCCTGGCATGCGGGGGAAGGGTGCCATGGCAGGGCATGGGCGCCAGCACCTCCAGGCTCCTGAGCCGCTGCCCTGCCTGTCCCTGCCCATCCAGGCCACTGAGGAGATCTGGCAGGGTCATCCCAGGCCACGCACCAGCTACCGGCAGTGCCGGGGGGGGCTGAGCCCCTGAGGCTGGGGGGGCACACGGCTGGGCCACCCCACCTGTGGCACCCAGTCTGGAGGGGAAACTGAGGCAGGGCGCAGGCCAGCAGGGACCAGAGCAGGGAGGCTCAGCCGTGCGGGGGAAGAGAGGGAAGCGCAGGGCGGACGCTGGGCGATGATTTATCCCCTCCACTAGGCCTCCGCTTGGGCTGGATCCAGGCACGAACAAGGCTGCCAGCACGTCCAAACGCCGCCATTAACTCTGTGCCTTCCCGCCGCCGCAGGCGGGCATCGCCGAACCCGCTGCTCCTGGTGCCCGGCTTGAGGGGGGCTGCCAGATCCCTGGTGCTCCATCACCTCCCCAAACCCCACCAGCGCCACTGGGCTGCCTGCAGGCAGGGGTCCACTGCATCCCACCGGCGGTGGGCTGGAGCTGCCCCGCTCCCCCTGCCTGCTCCCCCACGGGCGCCAGGGAGGCTGGGCGCTCTCCTCTGCAGCCCCTTTCTTCTCCCAGGTTATAATTACACCTCGCCGGGCAGCTCAGGAAATACCAGCCTCTTCCCTCAAGCGCCTCTCGGAATAGCAAGCGGCACGGCCAGGCTCATTTTGCATGCACCGGGCTTAGCACCGCCACCCAGACGCTTCCTCCCACCGGGCAGTGCTGGCACAGCGCTGGCACAGCCCCGGCACCGCTTGCTGCCGCCTCCCCGGCCGGCCCCGGCCTTTGCCCCTCGGCCAGGGTCTCCCGGCAGAGGCAGTTGGGGAAGGGGGGGAAGATGAAAGGGGAGGGAACAGGAGACGCTTCGATCGGGCAGAGCGTGCCCTGCTTGCCGCTGTTTGCCTTGTGATAAGGCTGGGCAGAACAGCAAATACATGGAGCAGCGGATGGCCCCGGCGGGTGGCATGGGTCCCCCCAGGGCTGGGGGTGGCGGGTTCACCCCTGTCCCTGTGTGCCCACCTCAGCTGGGGACCCTCCGCTCCACGCAAAGAGCATCTCCCTGGGGATCTCTTCCCACTGTGCCGGCCCCGAGAGCCCCAGCCCACCATGGGGCTGCTGTGCTGCCACACAGATGGGATGCTGCCATCCTCACTGCCATGCTGGGCAGCCCATGTGCCACCTGGCATCGTCCCCCTCCTGACCAGCAGCCCCAGCACCCACTCACCCACCCTGATGGCGTGGGCACGGCCACATGTGTGGGCACAGAACCCCCCCACTGTGGCACCCAGGGCCATGTCCCTGGGGATGCTGAGCCAGCTGCACTGATTTCCCAGCATGTGCCTCTCCGCTGCCTGCTTGCTCCGGGTGACAAGGACGGTGACAGCCCCGCTGCACCGAGACCTCCCACCTCTCCCTACCCAGCCCCGGCTCTCCTGGGAGCTGCTCCTGCTGTCCCACTGCTCGGTGACACCAGGGACATCGTCCACCCCACCAACCCTCCGGCATGGCCAGGCAGCCTGAGTCAGGCCGCGGTGCCGTCCTGCAGCCCCCCCGCGGGGAACGCTGTAAGCGTGGGGCGGCACGTACCCTCCCCACTGGCCACGTCTGCGCGCCAGGGGAGGCTACGTTTGGTCTCGCACGCCGCATCCCGGCCAGCACACATGCCTGCCCCCCCTCGCCGGGATGGGGACACGTGTGTGGGGCGGCAGGGCTCCCAAATCCCTTCCCTGCCCTGGCAGGCAGGCAGGCAGCAGGCAGCCCTGGGCTCGCCCCAGGCCCCTGCCAGCCTTCCCCGGGGGCTGGGGCACCACGGTGGGGGATCCAGTCCTGGAAGGGGCTGCATCTCGCTGCCTGACACCTCGCTTCTACCCAGACTTCATTTAAAAGGTGGAAAATCCCAGCTGGGAGCAAGGCACAGCCAGGAGCGGGGGCGCCGGGGCTGGGGACCTCTGTCAGCAATGCCAGCGGGACATGTTGGATGGGGGGGTCAATGGCACCCGGCAGCGTGGCGAGGAGGATGCATACCACCCCGGGAAAGCCCAGCCCTTGTGCTGCGCCGGTTCCCCCGGTCGAGCCTCAGCACAGCACAGTCCCTGCCGGAGCACGCTGTGCCGGTGGGAGTACGGCACATAGGGCAACTGGCAGCCGCTGTCTGCCAGCCCTGCCTGCCCACGCGGTGCCAGCCTGGAGTGCAATGACCCACTGTGTCCTTGCAGCCCCTGACACCCGTCCGTGGACACCCGCTGCTCTCACCTGTGGGGAACGAAGGTGCCAGGTCTCCCTGGCAGCGGGTGGGTGGTCCCCCGGGCGGGGGACCCCGCAGGGCAGAGACCCCCTCCCCATCTCCTCTCCCTCTGCAGATGAATCCCGGCTAATCCGCCCCAGCTGGGGCCGCGGGACTATTCCGGGTGGTAATCCGGCTTTAGTGCCAAGCCTGCCACAGCTGCTGGCCTGCGTGCTTGCAGCCAGGTACTCCGCTGCCGCCGGTGTGTGCCGGGGGGCCGGCAGCAAGGCCCTGCCATCCGTGCCCGCCTGCCCAGGCAGCTGTTCAGGTTTCAGCAGAGCCAGGCACACGGAGGTCTCATGTTCCCTGGGGCTGCACTGTGACAGAGCCCTCCCAGAGAGACGGGCAGCATGGGCAAGCGGGCAGGGACACCAGCCATGTCCCCCCACTGCTATCAGCCCCGGGTTACCCCCAGCACCGCTGCCGGGCATAGGGTGACTCCCAGCCTGGGGTCCCTGGTCAGCCCCCCACACCACCGTGGGTGCAGGGGTGTGCAGGCACATGGGCAGAGCTGGGGCAACAGCCCGAACATCAGGGGTCCCTGGGCATCACCTCCCCAGGGAGGCTGGCCCCAGCAGGGCAGGCACACGCAGTGGGGACACCCGCCCACCTCCCTTCACCCCTCCGCAGAGAACCCCCCCGGTGGGGCGGCTCTGGGAGCCCCAGCACTGGGAGCAGAGCCAGCCCGACCCTGTGGGAGGAGGGCCTGCCCTTCCCCGCTAGCACGCACAGAGGTGGCTCTCCCCCTGACCTGCCTTCCGAAAATTAGCACCCCAAAACTGCTTTTAAACCTATGGCATTTCTCCCCACACACACCTCCCAGCCAAGCAAAGGCAGCGCCATTGTCCCACCTCCCCCGGGGGCAGCAGGCACCCAGAAGGGCAAATCCGGCTGCACAGGGACACCAGCAGCCTTGGGTAGGGACAATTGGAGACAACCTGCCCAGTGCACAGCTGGAGAGCCCCTCTGGGTAGCCCCACCGTAGATCCTCCCCAAATAGACCTGCTGGAGACCCTCATGAGATAGCCCCACCAGACAGACGTGCCAGTCAGCGCCTCTCATGGTCCCAGCACGAGCTGGGCAGCGTGGTCACCGCTCCTGGGCTCACCTAGTCCTGGGGTTTCAGCCCCAAATACCACACCATGGCTCAGCCTCAGGCCAGGCAACGCCCCCGCTGCTCCAGCCAGAGCAGAATTGGCAGCGGCAAGAAGGAGCAAATGGCTCTCAAAGCCGCTGTCCCAGCTAGCAGGGCTCCAGTAGCACCGACACCTGCCCCGGCAGCTCCGGGCTGTCCCTGCCGCACCATGCAGGGAGCGGTGTCCACCTGGGGTCTTCCCTTGAAGAGCACAAGCGGCACCACCCGTGTCCTCAGGGATGGCTCTGCCCGAGCCCAGGGACGTGCCTGCAGGCAGAGCGTGCTGGCAGCTGGGCTGGCTTGTGGCCACCGGCCCCAGCACCATCCTGCAGCAATGGACGTGCCAGGGTCTGAGATACACCGGAGAGGGGAAAGGCACCACAGGGAAGGGGGTGGCAGAGCCAAACATCAAGGGGGGGGCCACGGGGAGGGTTTTCCAGCACCGGAGCCATGGTGTGGCTCGGCCACGATAATCCCCTGCCAGCTGCACACCCTGGGATGGGGCCACGGGGGGACCGAGGAGCTGCGGCACGAGTACCAGCCACCCCCATCACGCCAGGTCCTCCCACATCCAAGCACCAGTACCGAGGCGAGCTGGGAAGAGCAGTGGGGAAACTGAGGCCGGGCAAGGGGAGCCGTGCCCAGCACCAGGACAGCCTGGGCTGCTGCTGACACAACCCCGCGTGGAAGGAAGGGGTTGAGCCCGTGTGGGACAAGGTCAGGCAGCAGAGGTGGCTGGCAGCGTGGGGACAGGGACGGGGACAGGGTGGGCAGAGCATGACGCCAGTGGCACCAAGCGTCGCTCTTGGGGAGGCCACGTGAGACGGCAGCTTGAGCCCAAAGCATCTCAGCTGGCTCTAGGCTAGATGCTGGGTTTTGCTTTAAACTTAAAGCCAATGCACTGCCCGTCAGGAGTGCAGGGCCACCCAGGGAGGACGGTGGCACTGCAGGGACTGATGGGCAGGTAACGCCTGAAAAAACATGTTAGGTTTTCTATTGCACCTCTGGAGACACGTTTTGCCTTGGAAGCGAGATGCTTTCCAGGAGTTCCCACTCCCTAAAACACACCCGACCTTGGCGGGACGACACCAAGGGGTCGATGACAAAAAATACAAGCTGCCATTTGCTGCAGGCAGTGCTGGGGACACTGGGAGGGACCGGCCTCAGCCACGGCCTCGTGTGCCCCCCACCACCTCAGCACTCCCAGCACAGCACCCTGTCCCAACCAGGGGCCGCAACCTGCCCAAGCCCCATGGGACCACCGCTGTCCCCAGCCCTGCCACTCTCGCCATCAGGCCAGCCCACCAGCCTGGTGTCTGCTCCCTGGTCCGGGGACAGCAGGACCATGCTGGCTGTCCCCCTACCAGCACGGGGGACCCAGCCAGCCCTGGATCTGTGTTAGCGGCTGGGGAGGCACGCGGCAATCGAGACCCACACGGCGAGGAGGACTGGGGGCATGGGGGGCCCATGCCGTCCCCAACCCACCTCTGTTTTCTCAAGGGCTGCGTTTCCAAAGGAGCCCGTGGGATCCCACTCCTTCCCCCCGTCCCCACGCGCCAAGGAAAATAGGCTCTGCTGGTGCCTGTTTGTTTGCCATGGCTGTGGCCCCGGCGTGTGATTACAGCTGCAGCACGGCCGGGCGCTGCGGGGCCCTTTGCGCCTCGGCCAGGCTCCCCCACTGTGCCGGCACCCCCCACCATGCCGCCCCCAGGCTGGCCAGGGTGCTCCCGCTGCCCCCCAGTATCCCTGGCCGCTGGAGCCAGGGCATGCCAGCACTCGGTCCCCGGGGTACAGGGAAGCATTGCGGGGCATGGAGGGCTTTCTCTGGGGTGCCCCCATGAAGCTGGGGGGGCAAACACATGCCAGTGGCCGGCAGCAGGGACTGGGCAGGTCTAATGGCTCAGCTTGGGCCAGATCCAAACACCAGTGGAAAATTCCCTGTCTGCTCCGCGGCAGCTCGGTGCAGCCATGCCCTCCGCAGCCAGCCAGGGCTCAGCCCCACGCTGGGGCTCTGCCTCCCCTCCATCCCACCTGCTGGGGACTTGCCGGGTCCCCTGGCTCGCCCATGCCACTGCAGGGCCAGCCACCGGCATGGGGAGCCCAGGGGCCAGCAGCCGCCTGCTGTGCCTCAGTTTCCCCTTGGGGAAGGTTTCTCTCCAGTGGGACGTCTGCAAGCTGCCCCGGGCAGAGCAGGCCACCGTGCCGGCTGACATAGGACACGCGTGGCCGGCAGGAACACAATGTGCCGCCCGCCTTTCCACACCACCATCCCAGCCAGCCAGGCTCTATAAATACCCCGGCCTGGGGAAGCACTGCACGCACGGCCAAGCTGAGCCCTGGCAGCGCCCATGGCAGCCGGCATCGCTCTCCCCAGCTGTGCCCCCCACCGCGCACCGCTCCTCGCCCCAGCACCCTGACACCCGACCCCAGCTGCGACCGCTTCCAGCCTTAAGAAACATATGTCGTTCTCAGGGGTGCTTAAAAATTAAAGCGGAAAAAAGGGAAAGAAAAGCGGGTTTGGGGGTTGGTGTTATTATCACTATCGGCAAAGCGATGCCGAACACCCCCGGCACTGCGCCGCGGGCAGGAGCTTTGCCGGGGCGTTAGGGTGGAAAGGCGGCAAGGCAGGGCTCTGCCTTCCCTCTGCCCTCGCAGGACTTGTTACCCACCCGTGGGAGGGTTTCAGCAGCTGGAGAGTGAAGTGGCAGGAGAAAAGCAAAGCAAACAGCTCCGGGGCGCTGCCACCTGCCCGGGCTGCCGGAGCCCCGGAGCCTTCCCCCGGCGCTGCCGGGGGGAGTTGTCCGGCTCCGGGAGGAGGAGGAGGAGGGGAGCAGGGGACTGCGGGGAGCGCCGGGCTGCG
>WAAD01032120.1:201941-214787 GCA_013389945.1 Fregata magnificens | reverse complement strand
GCAGCGGGCAGACGTGCCCGGATCTGTGCCGGGCACTGCTACGCTCACATGCCCCCCGGCCCGGCACCCGCCACGGCCTGGCTCACGCCATGCCTGAGTGGGGCAGCAGAACCTGGGGCGGTTGCACCAAGCCCCGGTGCCGCGGTGAGGCTTTGGTCGTCACGAGTGTCCCGGTGAGGCCCCGGTGGCTGCGGCACAGGTGAAACCCATCAGCTGCACCGGGGGCCGATGACCAGCGTGGCCGGGCTTGTGCTTTGCACGCAGTGTGGGCAGGTGCCGGCTGGCACGTCCTGGCTGCCTGCAGCTGCCCGGGACTGCCGCGGCATGGCTGGCGGGTGAGGCGGGGAGCTGTGTGTTGACGCGATGCTCGCAGTAACCATCACCTCCCGCTCCCCAGGGGAGAGTGTGCCGGTGCTGGAGCCGGAGGAGCTCTTCCCCTACCCCGTGGTGGGCACCCATGGGGGTGGTGGGCAGAGCGGTGTGAGCCCCTCGGGGTGATGTGGGCACCTGCTTGGTCAGGCCCCCCCCAAACCCAGCCCCCATTCACAGGGTGGTACGAGAAGGGCTGGGGGCCAAACAGCGGGGGCTGTAGCAGTGGGGGAAACTGAGGCATGGGACTCCGTGACTCCCACCATGACCAGCTTGCCTGGTGCTCAGGAGCCCATTGCCTGTCCAAGGTGCCCTGTCCGGCTGGCACCACCCCGATGCTCGCGCCATCCCCGCGGGATGGCTCTGTGCTTGCAGGCAGGAACGGGCAGAGCCCAGTGCCCTCCTGCTGGCAGGGCTGGGGCAGACGTGGGGAGGCCTGGGTGCTGCTCAGCCGGGCTGCCTCAGTTTCCCCTCGGGCAGGAGCAGGAGGGCTGCTCCCAGAGCCCGTTTGCTTCGGGGTTTGGTTAATGGGGGCTTAAAAACCGGGGAGGGACACGGCTGGCCCGTGTACCCCCCCACAATCACCGGGTCAAGCCCAATGGGGGGTCCCCTTGTGCCCTGCCAGGGTTGCCCTATGCCGATGCTTGGGGCTCTCTGGATCCCATTGGCAGCGCCGGGGAGGGATCGTGGTCTGGGGGCTGCGGGGAGGGGGCTGTAACCCGAGCTGAGGTCTCACTTCTCAGCCCCAGCCGCGGGGCCGCCAGCCAGGCCCCAGCCATGAGCCGCATGCTGCTCCTGCTCCTGCTCCTGCTGTGCGGCCCCGCCGCCGCTGGCCGCCCCCCGCCCGCTGCCACCCCCCGCCTCAAGCTGGCCTTCCCCGGTGAGCGTGGGACACGGGCAGGGTGGGGAGAAGCGGGGTTGGGCGTGGGTGCACCGGTGCCGTGTCGGCACCCAGCATCATCCTGGGGGATGGGAGCATCCTGGGGGGGCGGGGGGCAGCATGGCGGGAGGAGTGTGAAACCCCCACACTGCCACCTCACCGGCACCGGTGCTGCCCTCCCCGTGGGCTGTCAGGCATTGGCATGGGCTGCTGGGTTCCTTGCCTGATACCAGCCCTGCCAGGGCCACCTGCCTGCCCTCAGGGCCATGCCTGCGCTTGGGCCTTTGCTCTCAGCCCCCGGCGTGTGCTGGGTCAGGTGCCTGTCCCCTTGCGGTGCACCGTGGCGGCACTCCCCAGTCCCGGCTGTGCTGTGCCCGGCAGGGTCACCATGCCTGCTGGGGAGCTGGTGCCGTGTCCCAACTGGCCACCCCGTGGGCTCCGGCATGGCGCAGGGGGCTTTGTCCAGCGGCGGGTCCTGGCGAGCACTCTCCTCCCAGCCTGACAAAGGGCTGTTTGTTCCCGCCGCGGTGGGATTAGCTCCGCAGGGCAGGGAATGGCCCCTTCTCCCCCGCCGCCTGCTGCCAGGGTGAGCGGTGCGGGGTTGGGTGCTGGGCTGGCTCAGGGTTGGGTGCTGGGTGGTGTGAAGATGGGTGCTGGGCAGTGCAGGGATGGGTGTCAGGCTGGTGTGGGGATCGGTGCTGGGCCAGCATGGGGTTGGTGAACCAGGCCAAGCCAGTGGGACAGGTTTGGGGGAGGGGGTGGCACGGCAGGGAGGCTATGGCCAGACCCGGGGCGTGCATCCGGGGCAGGGGAGCATGCCAGGCAGTGGCGGGTGCCGTGGCAGGGCTGGGCTGAGCAGTGCCGGCGGGTCCCGGCAGAGCTGCGGGCTCGCCATGGGCTGCACCTCTTTGCGCTGGAGCGCTCGTGCTGCTACGACGCCCTGCTGCTGGATGAGGAGCGCGGCCGCCTCTTCGCTGGCGCCCAGAACCACCTCCTCTCCCTGGCCCTGGATGACATCAGCCAGCAGGACAGGAAGGTAACGGGGGGTGGGGAGGGGGACACAACAGGGGACGCTGGCTGGGTGGCCCCAGGTGCACCCCGGGGCTGTGAGCGTCCCCCTCTCCCCCCTGCAGATCTACTGGCCAGCTCCGGTGGAGTGGAGGGAGGAGTGCAACTGGGCCGGCAAGGACATCACCGTGAGTGCCAGGGGGTTCCGGGGGATGCTGGGGGGGGCGCCGGGGGCTGCCCCAGCGCCACTTCCCTGTGCCCTCTGCCCCCAGACCGAGTGCATGAACTTCGTGAAGATTCTGCACCCCTACAACCGGACCCACCTGTACGCCTGCGGCACCGGTGCCTTCCACCCCGTCTGTGCCTTCGTGGAGGCCGGCCAGCACGCGGAGGTGAGCCCCCCACCCCAGCACTGCCGTGGCCCCCAGCTGCCGCCACCCGCTTGCCTCCCGTCCTTACCCCCCTCCAGGAACCCATCTTCAAGCTGGACCCCCGGCGCACTGAGGATGGCAAGGGGAAGAGCCCGTATGACCCCCGGCACGCGGCCGCCTCCGTCCTCGTGGGTAAGGGAGAGCCGAGCTCAGTGCCAGGGGGCAGTGCAGCCGGGGGGTGCTGGGGGTTCCCCCGTAACACTTCCCTCGGTGCCTGCCAGGAGAGGAGCTCTACTCCGGGGTAGCCACCGATTTGATGGGCCGTGACTTTACCATCTTCCGCAGCCTGGGCCGGCGTCCCTCCATCCGCACCGAGCAGCACGACTCCCGCTGGCTCAACGGTCAGTGCCGGGGAGCGGGAGGGCGGCGGGGCTGCCGGCACACCGGTGCAGCATCGCTGCTCTCTGGAGGCATCGGGGCAACGAGTCCTCCAGGCTCAGGCGCACCCTGTCCTCCACTGCCTGCAGAGGGTGATTTGGGGGGTCCCCGTGCCCCCCACAGACCCCTGGTGCCCAGTGGGGTCCCACTCTCACTCTGCCTCTGCCCTGCAGTTGGGCAGGGGTGGGTCTGCACCCTCCTGGGACCCCGGTGGGTGCCCCAGGGTCCCTGGGGAGCAGAACTAGCAGGGGCACTGGAGGCGGCACCCCTCTGCCCCCAGAGCCCAAGTTTGTGGCCGTTTTTTGGGTGCCGGAGAGCGAGGACCCCGACGATGACAAGATCTACTTCTTCTTCCGTGAGACGGCGGTGGAGCGGCAGCAGGGGCTGGGCAAGACCAGCTTCGCCCGCATTGGCCAGATCTGCCGGGTGAGGGCATCCGCGGGCGGGTGGGCTGGGGGCTGGGGGTGCCCATGGGTGCCACCCGCCACTGCTGACGTCGGTACCCTCCCTCTCCTGGCAGAACGACGTGGGCGGGCAGCGCAGCTTGGTGAACAAGTGGACGACCTTCCTGAAGGCTCGGCTCATCTGTGCCGTGCCGGGACCTGATGGCGCGGACACCCACTTTGATGAGCTCCGTGAGTGGGGGGGTTGGGAGTGGCCCCCAGGGTGCCCATTGGTGGCCCTGGCACATTGGGGCAGCGCTGACACCCTCCTGGCTTGCAGGGGACGTCTTCCTGCTGCAGACAAGGGACAAGCGCAACCCCCTGGTCTATGCCATCTTCTCCACCTCCAGGTTGAGCCCCCTCCCCACCACCCCCCCGTGCCCGGCAGTGCCCCCCTTACCCCTCACATCATCCCCTCTCTCTCCCACCAGCTCCGTTTTCCAGGGCTCAGCCATCTGTGTCTACACCATGGCCGACATCCGCCGGGCTTTCCTGGGTCCCTTTGCGCATAAGGAGGGTCCCAACTACCAGTGGGTGTCGTACCAGGGGCGTGTGCCGTACCCCCGCCCAGGCATGGTACGTGGCACAGGGGCGTCCCAGCTGGTGCCGCTGGTGGGATGCTGGTACCTGGGGTGGGGGCCGTGGGGAGCGAGACCCCGCTCAGCCAACGCTGCCTCCCCACAGTGCCCCAGCAAAACCTTCGGCACCTTCAGCTCCACCAAGGACTTCCCGGACGAGGTGATCCAGTTTGCCCGGCACCACCCACTGATGTACAACCCGGTGCTGCCCCACGGCCAGCGCCCCCTCTTCCTGCAAGCCACTGTGCCCTACACCTTCACCCGCATCGCCGTGGACCGCGTCACCGCCGCTGATGGCCACTACGACGTCCTCTTCATCGGCACAGGCACGTGGTGACCCCGGGGCTGGGGCAGGGAGGGAGAGCTGGGGGATGCTGGGGCTGGGACCCCCAGCCTCACCCCTCTCTGCCCACAGATGTGGGCACGGTGCTGAAGGTGGTCTCGGTGCCCAAGGAGAGCTGGCACCGCATGGAGCCGCTGCTGCTGGAGGAGCTGCAGGTCTTCCAGGTGAGGGAGGGGGCTCTGTGCCCCCCCAGTCGGACCCCTCCCGGCACCCCCTTGTGCTGCCCGTGCTCTGGGTCATGCCGGGGCAATCCAGCTGCTGGGATGTGGGAGCCAGCAGGCCAGATGCCTGGGTCCCCCTGCATGCCCTAACTCCTGCCTGCACTCTGCCCGCAGGATGCCTCCCCCATCACCAGCCTGCAGCTCTCCTCCAAGCGGGTAAGGGGGGAGCCCGGGTGGGTCTCTGTGTCCCGCCGTGGCTCTGCCCGGCCCCGTGCCGCAGCGCCAGGGAGCTCAGCTCTGCTCTCTGCCCGCCCCTCCAGCAACAACTCTACGCCGGCTCGGCCACGGCGCTGGCCCAGCTGCCCCTGCACCGCTGCGGCGCCTACGGCAAAGCCTGCGCCGAGTGCTG
This sequence comes from Fregata magnificens, assembly GCA_013389945.1. Classification (NCBI taxonomy): domain Eukaryota; kingdom Metazoa; phylum Chordata; class Aves; order Suliformes; family Fregatidae; genus Fregata; species Fregata magnificens. The sequence continues at coordinate 209,787 of WAAD01032120.1, read as the reverse complement.
CCTGGCCCGGGATCCATACTGTGCCTGGGATGGCACCACCTGCACCCGCTACGTGCCCAACACAAAGAGGTAGGTGATGTGCCGGGGCACGGCACTGGGGTGGCCAGCCTGCCCTGAGGCCACAGTGAGGGGCGCAGGTCGTGCTGCCGCAGCCCCTGCTCCTCCACCACCTTCCCGCAGGCGTTTCCGCCGGCAGGACATCCGCAACGGTGACCCCAACATGCTCTGCTCCGAAGGTGAGCCGGGATCCGGCCGGGGGGGTCAGCCCTGCTGGGGCAGGGGGCTGATGGCCAGGCCATGTCCCCCCAGACCCCCGGCGGGGCAGCGTGCCCCAGAAGCAGCTCTATGGGGTGGAGGGCAGCACCGCCTTCCTGGAGTGCATCCCCAAATCCCTGCAAGCCCACGTCCTCTGGACATACCAGCACACCCCGGATGACCCCCAGCAAGAGGTAGGCTCTCCCTGGCCGGGTACCACTGGCAGGGCCGTGCCGTGCCGCACCACGCTGACTGCCTGTCCCCGTGGGTGCCACAGGTGCAGGTGGATGAGCGGGTGGTGCGAACGGAGCGGGGCATCCTGCTGCGCAGCGTGCAGCGCACTGACGCCGGCCTCTACCTCTGTCACGCCACCGAGCACGGCTTCACCCAGCCCCTGCTGCGGCTCTCCCTGGAGGTGATCAGCCCCCGGCAGGCGGCGGGCATGGCCCCCGCCAGTGACCCCCAGCTCGCTGCTGGGCCCCCTGGCCGCAAGGTCTGGTACCGGGACTTCCTCCAGCTCGTGGAGCGCCCGCCGCTGGGGGCCGCGGACAGGGTCTGCCAGCGGCTCTGGAGNCTTCCCCGCCAGCAGCACCGGAGCTGGGCACGGGCAGCAGCGGGGGGCTGCAGCTCCGGGGCCAGGAAGGCAGCTGGGCTGACCACCCCCCCGCAAGGGGCCACCGGCCACCCATGCCACCGGCTCCAGCAGCACTGGGGGGACCCAGCCGGCTGCCGGCACCGCAGAGTCACCGACATATTTATTAACGACTGTTACGGATGAATGTAAACCTGCCCCAGCAGGGCGGCAGGAGGGCCAGGCTGTGCCCCCCTGGGCGTGGCACCGCAGGGGGACAGAGCAGCAGGGCCACCTTTGGGTCCTGGGGGGCTGTGGGCAGGACCCCGGAGGGGCAGGACGGGCGCTGGCAGGACATGGGCGGCCCGGCAGGAGGAGGGGTGCCCGGGGGGGAGATGTGGGGCACAGAGGTGGTGCCCAGCACCCCGGGTGCAGAGCAGTGGCGTGGGGGGGCTTGTACTAATTGAGCACAATAAAGCAGAGGATTCAGCCCAGGGTCCCGCGTCTGCCCCAGAGCCTCAGGGAGCACTTGGGGTGAGCAGGCTGGTGCCCTACAGCGGGGAGCCCCACTGGCACCTTGAGCCAAGAGGGTTGGAGTGCTCGGCAACACCTGAGGGGCTGGGGGGACCGAGTCCCACAGGGACATCACCGAGGCTGGCAGGGTTCCCCCAGGCTTACAGCCCTCCACGCTTTCATTTCTGGAAGACGAAAACTGAAAGTTGACTTGGTATTTCCCCAGTGCCGCCAGCCCAGCGCTTAAGGCAGTGATGGGAGGTGACCTCACAGTCTGCTGCCTCCCACTGCCTGCAGTGGCACCAGCCACATCCCATTGCCTGGGGTGACATCAGCCCCCCCCCCCAGGTGCCACCAGCACCAGCCGTGTCCCAGCACTGGCTGCGCCCCAGCCCGGCCACTTCAGCCCCCGGTGTGGGCACGGGCAGGCGGTGCTGCAGGCAGGGCACCCTCAGGCAGGGCCTAGCACAGGGTCCTGGTGGTGGGACTCTACCTCCAGCCAGCTGGGCACCCAGGGGAGACCCTGGGCAGGAGGCCCCTGGGAGCTGGGGCTGGGGGGAGGTGAAGCCCTGGGGCCAGGGCCACCTTAACTTCCTGGTGGTGATCAGGCTGGTAGCCCAGGAAGGTTTAAAAGCTGCTGCAGGCAGAGAGACAGCTGCAGACAGGAACAGAGAGGAGGCAGAGGATGGAGCTGGTTTTTTCCCTGAGGTCCAGCTGGCACCGGGCTGGCACCCCTGACCCCACCAGGCACCCCAGGCTCAGGCAGCACTGCTGCTCTGCACCCATGTGTCCCTGTGCCAGCCCAGCAGCTAGTGGCATTGAGGTCCCCCTTCATCCTAATGGGGTCCCCCCTTGACCATCCCACCCCTGCGCCACTTTGCACTGTCCTCAACCCAGTGAGCAGCACAAGGATTGACCAAGGCATTTATTTCCAGTGTGACAGGGAGGGTACAGGGGCATGGGCTGGTGCCGGGGGCAATGCTCAGGAGGGTGAGCAGGCAGGGAACTGGGGCTGCTGGGAGCCTGTGCCCCCCCGGAGCCGCAGGAGCATGAAGATGGTGCTCCTGGGCTGGACGTTGTAGTGCGCCAGCGTGTGCTGGTCCTCCAGCTCCCTGGAGCCATACGTCAGGCGCTGCTGCTCGGCAGGAGGCCCCTGCCGGGTGTGGATCTGCTCCTTCAGGTGCCGGACGGTGTCAGTGGGCCGCACCGTGTAGGTGGTGGTCCGGTTCTTGTCGTCCTTCACGAAGACCTCCATCACCTGGGGCTTGGTCTGCAGCAGCGTAAGCGTGGTATTGTAGAAGATGCCGTGGATGGCCAGGGTCTCGTCGTCCTGCAGGATGAGGGTGCTCCTGCTCGGCTCCTGCAGCCCCAGGCACTGCCTGTACTGGGGGATGCCCCATGCCCGCTCGATCTCCTCCTTCAGCCACCGGACGGTGGTGTTTGGACGGACGGTCCTGCTCAGGCTCGTGCCCGTCAGCTGCTTCACCTCAATCGTCACAGGCCGGGCTGGCTGCGGGGACAGGAGAGTGGGTGGGCAAAGCCGGCAGGGGCGGGGGGGACTGCGGTCCCCACAGGCGCAGGCAGCCTTACCTGCACATCCCAGGGCTGGGCGGTATTGACGCAGGGCAGCGAACGGTCGCGGGCAGCTTCACGCGCCAGCAGGTCCCAATTCTTGCTTTGGCCCAGGATCCCCGTGGGGTCGGCGGGGTCCAGGATGACGGGGCTGCGAACACAGAGGGTGGGCACTGCCATCAGCCCCGGGCAGCACCACGGGGCAGGTGGCATGGGTCCCACCAGGCATGGTCCTCACCGGGGACAGCGCAGCAGCCTCTTCACGTGGGCACCGATCTGGCTGTGCTGGAGCGAGTAGTACTTCTCCCAGTAGATGCAGATCTCCTGGTGCCGGCACAGCAGCTCCAACACCGTACGGAAGCCCTCAGCCATGACGAAGGACTCAGAGGAGTCCGTGCCCTCTTCCCAGGTGTAGATGGTCAGCAGCTCCAGGGCATACTTGGGTGGCAGGTCTGCAGTGGGGTACTGTGGCTTCAGCAGCTGGGGAGAAGACAGGGATGGGGGTGAGAGCTGGCTGGGGCAGGTGCCCAGTGGGTGCCGGGGAAGCCGGGCAGCCCCTCACCTTGTACCAGTGCTTGACCAGGCGCAGGAGGTTCTTCAGCTTGGCGGGGTAACGCTTCACAAACTTCTTCTGCAGCTCAGTGAAGCAGGGGGAGAACTCTCCGGGGCCACTGCTGGCATTCAAGAGCCCCACATACACCTCCGCATCTGGCGGGGCATCCCGGCTCACCTGCCCTGCGGGGCAAGAAGGAGGGTGAGAGCCGTCCCAGCACCGACGCCCCAGCCCGCTCCCGTGCCAGCTCGCATCCCTTACCCAAGGCGTCATAGGCAGGCAGAATGTCCACCTCGATGGACTCCAAGGTCTTCTTGGAGCAGAGGGTGAGGCTGAGGGAGCGTGGCGTATTGCCGGGACCCTTGTACCGGGGCTCACTGATGTTCACGGTGAACGTCAGTCTCTGCCTGCAGGCGTACAGCCTCCTCTCAATCAATTCCAGGATATGCTTTCTCTCCTGCTTCTGCTCCTGGTAGCTGGAGAAGCAGCTGAGGAAGAGCACCACGTCGGCGTCGGAGTTGTTCCGCAGGGCTGTGCCCTTGCCCGCAGAGCCACCCTGCAGAGAGATACCCTGTCCGCTCAGCACCACTGTCCCTCGGCACAGGGATCGCCTGTCACCATTCCTGGAGTTGCCAGGGGAAACTGAGGCAGGGCAGGAGCTGGAGCAGCGGGACAGAGAGAAGGGGGGCAGCAGGGGTGCTGGCTGGCCCCCGAGCTGGGCAGCGCTTACCTTGACAGTCTTGAGGACACGGATGTTGGTCTCGAAGCAGTCCTCCTTCAGGAAGTCGCAGATCTGCTTCACCGTCTCCTTCACCTGCCCGCAGAAAGCCGTGCTGGGCTGCAGGGCCTCCGCAATCCAGCCGTCCAGCTTCTTGGCGGCCACCGTCCTCAGTCCGTTCGTGGATGTCACCTGCCCCACATCCATCCTGCCAGGTGTGGTCGCTCGCTCTGCCCTCCCCCGCCTGAAGCTGTCTCTCTGCCTGCTCCTGCCTGCAGCAGCTTTTAAACCTTCCTGGGCCACCGCCCCGATGGCGTCACCGCCGGGAAGTTAAGGTGGTCCCGGCCCCGGCCCCGGGGCTTCGCCTCTCCCCAGCCCCCGGCCTCGGCTCCCCGGGAGGCTCCAGCCCACGGGGCCCCACGGGTGCCCCCGGTGCCACCGCCGCAGGTGCTGGGAGGGGGCAGGAGGGGCTGCGCGGCACTGCCATCACCCCGGCATCCAGCTGAGGGGCAGTGGTGACGGCAGTGGTGGCAGCGCAGGCAGCTGCCTGCAGGCTGGGGCTGGGGTGCTGCAGAACCTCCCAGCCCGGGGTGTCCGCGCTGGCACAAGGTCTCCCCTGGGTGCCCACCTGGCCGGAGGTAGAGTCCCACCATGGGGACTCTGTGCCAGGCCCTGCCCGGGGGCTGGGGGGGCCCTGCCTGCAGCACCCCCTGCCTGTGCCAGCACCGGGGGCTCAACTGTCCGGACTGGGGTGCAGCCAGTGCTGGGACATGGCTCGTGCTGGTGGCATGGTGTCACCCCAGGCAATGGGATGTGGCCGGTGCCAGTGCCACCAGAGGCCCTGATGTCACCCCAGGCAGTGGGACGTGGCTGGCTCCGGCATCACGAGAGGCAGTGGTATCACTATAGGCGATGAGATGCAGCCGGTGCCAGTGCCACTGGGCATCCTGGTGTCACAGCAGCCAACGGGACGTGGCCAGCGCCAGTGCCACCAGTGGTCCTGGTGTCACAGCAGCCAACAGGACATGGCTAGCGCCAGTGCCACTGGTGGTCCCGGTGTCATGGCAGCCAACGGGACGTGGCCAGCGCCAGTGCCACCGGTGGTCCCAGTGCCACGGCAGCCAACGGGACATGGCCAGTGCCAGTGCCACCGGTGGTCCTGGTGTCGCCGCAGCCAACGGGACGTGGCCAGCGCCAGTGCCACCGGGGGCCCTGGTGTCACCCCAGGCAATGCGACATGACTTGTGCCAGCACCACCGGAGCCCCTGGTGCCCCCCGCAGCGGGAGGCGGCAGGTGGTACGGGCAGGACGCTGCTGCCCGCGCTGCCTTAAGCGCCGGCTGCAGCGGAGCCGGGAAACGGGAGTGGCTGTTTCTTGCCCGGTTTCGGTTTCTGCTTCCGCCGGCTGGAAACGAAAGTGCGAANGAGCAGGGGCGGGCAAGAAGAGGAAGGGGATAGGGAGTAGGGGCGGGAGCAGGAAGGGGCAGGGGGTCAGGGCGGGGGCAGGAGGCGGGAAGGGGCCGGACGGGGCAGCAGCAGGGGCAGGGAGATACGTAGGGATGGGGATGGGCGTGGGGTGCAGTCGGGGTCAGGGACAGGGATAAGGGTACGGGCAGGGACAGGGCAGGGGGAGAGATGGGCAGGGGAGGTGGCAGAGATGGGCAGGGACAGGGGCTGGCACAGGGAAAGCAGCAGGACGGGGCAGGGGCAGGGATACAGGCAGGAGCAGCCGCATGGGCAGGGCAGGGATATGGGCAGGAACAGGGATGGGTGTCCCCTTAGTGACGGGTGACGATGGGGCAGGGACCGGAGCAGAAATACAGGCAGGGCAGGGGTAGAGACAGGGATATGGGCAGCGTTATGGGCAGGGACAGTGACAGGGGCAGGGGTAGAAATGGGGACAGGAGCAGGTATTTGGGCAGGGGCGGGGACAAGGACAGAAGCAGAGATACAGGCAGGAGCAGGAGTCGGGCAGGAGCAGGGAAAAGGACAGAAGCAGGGATATGGGCAGGTATGCAGACAGGGACAGGGAGAGGGGAAGGGACAGGGATGTGGGCAGGGAGAGGGGAAGGGACAGGACCAGCAGCAGGGACAGGGGTATAGGCAGGGGCAGAGCTGTGGGCAGGGACAGGTGTCTGTCACGAGCATGTCACACCGGGCCCGTGCAGCCTGAGGAGCGAGGCCAGGACACCAGGGTGAGAACAAGAAGAGTCATTCTTTATTTGCACCGATGGGGTGTCCCAGCCAAATCGGAGCACCCCAAATGTGGTTTCACATGTGGCTCTCACACCCTTCGAGCATTGGGGTACAGCACGGTTCGACCAATCCCTACCTACCCCCCTACACACACCTGCTTTGCAAAGCCACTGCAATTCTATGGTGTTGTCATCCCTCTTTCCTCGTCCAGGCATCCCTGGAGTCGGTCTTGCTACAGGGACTTACTTGTGAGGCCAGGTAATGGGAGGGTCCCAGGGAGGGGCTGGGGTGCTGGCCTTATCTTGGGAGTCCAGGCGTAGCCTTCATCCTTTGTGGTGGGGCTGTCCTCCTCCTCCTGCTCCTTGCAACGAGCTGGGGTCCTGTAGCCATGCCTACTGACCCACAACTATGCAGTATACAACGTAAACTATAGATATATGTATCTTAAGCAAGTTCATACAGTTTCATACTATAAAGACTAATTGTTACAATAGTTAGGGAATGAGATTTTCCTAATGAGATGCAGGCAGGGGCAGGAGCAGAAGTAGGGATATGGGCAGGGACATGGGCAGGGATAGTGACAGGCCAGGGGTGGAAATAGCGACAGGACAGGGAGAGGGGCAGGGATTTGGGGAGGGACAGGAGCAGAGATACAGGCAGGAGTGGGGATGTGGCATGGGGCAGGGAATACAGGCAGGGACAGGTGTTGTAGAAGTCACTCTCAAATGGAATCCAATACATAGCATTAGTAGCAAGGCTTGCTAAAGCCTTAGGCCACAAGCTGTGAACTTTCACCTAGATATGCTGACCGTATACTGAACTTTTACTTAGCTATCTGAAAGAAGGCCCTGACACCGATGCAGACCAGACAAATAAGGTAGCCACAACCGTCAGCAGAAGCTGCATCTGTTGAGATAAGAAAAGGCATGTCCCGCCTGGAGACAGAAAAAGGATAAGGAACAAGAAGACCCCAGACCCAACTAGTGCTATTAGACCGAACTGTTGCGTGAGGGATGGGGAACTTAGATTGTAAGGGTATAATTGCCCAGGGCTTGCTTTGTTTGGGGTCCCTCTCCGGAGGCTCCCAGCTCGAGCTGTTCTTCACTGCTGTGCCACTCAATAAACGTGTCTGCCATACATCACGTCGGAGACTCTGCTTCAGGGAAACCTAGGGTCGAGCCTGAGGGGCGAGAGAGCGCCCGAGAGTGAGTGTGCGTGTGAGCGAGGAGTCGGAAAGGGGCACCCGTCAGCTCAGGGTCGCTGCCTACTGCGGAGGGACTCCTGTCCCGGCAGGTCAGGTCCCGGGCGGTGGGTGTGCGACTCCCCAAGCGGTGTGGGAGCGCTCGGGCGGTGGCTTCTCCTTTGACGCAGGGATACGAGCAGAGGGGCAGCGGCAGGGCCCGGGGCAGGCAGAGGGACAAGGGCCGGGGCAGGGCCCGGGGCAGGGCCCGGGGCGGGCCCGGATGACC
>WAAD01032120.1:189543-201563 GCA_013389945.1 Fregata magnificens | reverse complement strand
CGCTGCCCCCTCTGTGTCCCCCCGCGGGTGGCGGTGCTGCCGCCGTGTCCCCCACCCGTGGGCCCCCCGCCTTTGCGCCCAGGCACCTCCGTGACGTGGGTGCCGCCCCGGCAGGGAGCGAGGCGGCGGGTGAGCAAGGCCAGGAGGAGGAGGCGGAGGACAGGCTGAAGGAGCACATGGACAGCCTCCTGGACAAGAGGTAAGGAGCGGCTGCTGCCTGCCGTAGGCACGCCTGGCACGCTGCCCATCCCTGCCGGCGCTGCCAGCCAGGGGCAGGGACCTGCCCTGTCCCGGGCCACCCCTCCCCGTGACCTCTTGCCGTCTCTCGCAGCGCCAAGACGCGGCAGGTGGCACTGCAGAGCCTGCGCCTGGCCTTCTCCTCCAAAACCCTCTCCGAGTTCCTGCTGGAGCGCCGCCTCATGCTCACTGACTCCCTGGAGAAGTGTCTCAAGAAAGGTCTGGGCGCAGGCAGGCACTGGGGCTGGGGGTGGCGGGGCCGGTGACCAATGTCTGAGAGAGGACTCTCATGCTGCCCGCAGGTAAAGGGGAGGAACAGGCGTTGGCGGGCACTGTCCTCACCCTCCTCTGCCTCCAGATGGGCTCCGGCCCAGAGGGGGAAGAGGTGTTTCGCAGCCTGAAGCCCCTACTCGTCAGCATCCTGACAGACAGCACAGCCAGCCCCAGCGCCCGGCAGAGTGTAAGGCCAGGCCCCTTTCCTCCTGGGTGCGGGAGGCACCTTGGCGGCGGGGACAACCCGGGCGACGCCTTCAGGGGCCCCTGCGGTTGCGGGAGGGTGGCAGGATTGGGTGCTGCGGCGAGCAGTGAGGTAAAGCCGGGGCACCCTGACCCTGCTTCCCCTTGGCTGGGTGCTGGATCTGGCCCGGTGCTGCCTCCTCTGACTGCCCTTTCCCGCATCTCTCGCCAGTGTGCCACAGCCCTGGGCATGTGTTGCTACATTGCCGCTGCTGACCTCGAGGTAACTGCGCCTGGGTGTCGTCCGTACCCCTGCCAGAGGGCACTCTGGGGGCTGCTGTGCCACCTGCCCTTGGCCCACGGTGCCAGGGCAGCTTGGAGCTCAGCTGGGGAAGGGGGACGGGGACATCAGTGACAGCCCAGGCCCCTTCCCTGGGCAGCATGGAGCTGAGCTTGGGGGGGAAGCGCACCTCACAGTGATGGGGTGTCCTGGGTGGAGGAGTCCCTCCTGCTGAGGGGAGCTCCTGGTGCCCCTGGGCAGGGTGGGTCCCCTTCGGTCCCCAGTGCGTGGCTTCGCTTTGGTGTCTTCCTGGTAGCTGTGGCCTGACAGGCAGGTTTCCCCCCTCCAGGACCTGGTCTCGTGTCTGTCCTGCTTGGAGGGCATCTTCAGCCCTCCCAGCACAGGCGAGGGGGGCTCAGCACCCACCCAGCATGGCCCTCTGCACTGCAGCGCCCTCCAGTCGTGGTCCCTGCTCCTCACCATCTGCCCGCCCTCCCACATCAAGAGCGTCTTGGACAAGTGAGAGGGGTGTGGGGGGTGCGGGGGCTGGTGTGGGGCAGCTGGCTGCAGAGGGGGGAGCCCCTGGGGTGGCGCCCAGCCCCTCTAACTCCCCTCCTGCCTTCCTGCCCCAGTCGCTGGCTAAAGCTGCCCCCACTGCTGTCCAGCAGCAGTGTCACGCTGCGCATCCTGGCCGGGGAAACCATCGCGCTGGTCTTCGAGCTGGCCCAGGACATAGAGGTATGGCAGGGCGCTGTGGCGGCAGGAGGCAGCAGGTGGGTGGGCAGCAGAGCAACAGGGAGCTGCTGGCACCAGGACCCTGCCTGTGCTTCAGCTGAGCTGGCACTGATGGCATTGGGATGGCTGGCGTCACCAGCAGGTGCCCAGGCAGAGGGGCTGGCTCCGATGATCCTCCAGCCTTGTCCTAGCGATGGCAGCAGTGGGCCTTGCCTGGAGCTGTGTCGTCTCCAAACCCCCCTGGTTTTTTTGGCAGGACGACTTGTGTCACCAAGATACAGAGTTCCTGTGTGCCCAGCTCAAGGTCCTGGCTACCGAGAGCAACAAGTACCGAGCCAAGACGGACCGACGGAAGCAGCGCTCCATCTTCCGGGACATTCTGCGCTTTATTGAGGTACCAGACGCTGGCAGTGCCCTTCCCTGCTGAGCCCACGGCCATGCGGCTGCTGCCCAGATGCCTGGCGATTCCTCTCTCTGCTGGGAGCCGGGGCACGTACAGGGCTGGTGCCTGGGTTATTGCTGATGCGCCTCTCTCCACTCAGAGTGGGGAGTACCAGGAGGAGACCATCCGATTTGGCCTGGAGTGCATGTACCTGGACAGCTGGGCACGCCAGCGGACCTACCAAGCCTTTAAAGAGGTGCTGGGCTCTGGCATCCGCCACCACCTCCAGGTAGGGGCTGGGTGGCCACGCCAGGGGGGTGCTGTGCTGGTGCTGACAAGTGCTGACAGGCCCCTGCTTCTGCAGAACAATGAGCTGCTACGGGAGATCTTTGGCCTCGGGCCCCCCTTGGTGCTGGATGCAGCTGCTCTGAAAGCCAGCAAGGTCTCCCGTTTCGAGAAGGTGGGTACCCCCACCCAGATTTGTGCCTGCAGTCCCCTCCTGTGCCGCCGTGGGCTCCAGCCAAGCACCTGCCTGCGACTGCAGAGCCCTGAGCACAGTGGGCACTGGTTGGGGGGTGAGCAGAGGGGCTCCCCCTAACCCATCTCTCCTTCCCTCCCCTCCCAGCACCTCTACAACTCGGCTGCCTTCAAAGCCCGCACGAAAGCCCGGAGCCGGGTGCGGGACAAGCGGGCGGACGTGCTGTGATGGGCGGAGAGGGGCAGAGCCCCTGGCCCACCTGGACTGCAGACCCAGCACTGTGAGGGGCAGGTGCCCCTGCCTTCGGGCTTTTATTCATGTACAGCAGAGTATTTAATTCCTGGAGCTGCCCCGCTGGGGGCTGCCCCCTCTTTTATTTTTTTAACCAAAAAAAAGAAGGATAAAAGAAGAGCGGGGGGGAGGTGGTGGCATGCTGCTGTGTGCCTGCTCTGCGGCTGGGGCTCTGCATGGCACAGTGGGAGGGGGTCTCACAGGGCTCCTGCTGCCCCTTTCAGAAGCAGGGCTTGTGTCCCCCCTCCCCGGTCCCACGGGGGCACCGGGGTGGCCTGGCACAGCCCGAAGGGCTGGGTGGGAAGGCAGAGCCATGCAGGGCTGCGGGGCAGCTGGCCCTGGTGTCCGTGCCTGCGGCAGGAGTGCTCCCCCAGCTCCCCCCTGCCACGCTGGGCACAGCCCCTGCCTCTGCAAGCCGGCCTGGCACCCAGGGGTGGTGGCAGAGCAGCACAGGGTGGCAGGCTCTGCCCAGCCCTGCCAGCTGCCCACTCTGAGCCCTTTTCCACCCAAATGCTTTATATGAAATAGTTCTCTTGTGGGAAACTAATTACGGGGGGGGAGTGGCACAGCGGGCAAGTCCCGGTGCTGCCTGTGGAGCCCTCCGGGGCCGCTTCCTGGGCGGGCATGGGGCCACGGCAGCTGGGAGTGCCTGCTACCCCGGGAATGTATGGTGGTGATTTTCTAAGACTTTGATTACAGGAGGTAATTAAAAGGCTGATTGGAGGGTGCCTTCTGCCTTGTTCTGAAGAGGAAGGGCTGTCACTGGGGCGGGTGCCAGTCCTTGCAGCCCCATCCCTTTCTCTTGCAGCCTGGGGTGGGGGCCAGCATTGCCCCTGCCACCCACTGCACCCCGTGGGGCGATGCTGCCAGGTCTGAGCAGGATGGGGGGGGGGATAGGGCTGCCCACTCCCCCCTCCTGCCCTTCGGTGCCCCTTCCCCTGGTGGCCCAGTGCTCGTGGCGGGGCCAGGAGCAGCTCAGCGGTGCCCGCCGGGCTCAGCGCTGGCATTGAGACGAGCCCAGAGCTGCCCGCTGGCTGCCCGCAGCTGGTGCACGGCGTCCTCCTGGCTCTCCAGCCACTGGGCCAGTGCCCGGACCGACTGGCTCTGCAGGACTGTGGGGAGAGGACGGGGACATGCTGGGGATGGGCGGCCTGGCCCTCCCACAGCCCCCCCGCCCTGCCCGGTGCCACGTACCACTCAGGTAGATGGCCAGTGTGGCCAGGACCAGGCTTGCTAGTGCCAGGAGCCCCAGCAGGGCCAGGAGCAGGGGGTGGCCAGGGCCGAGGCAGGGGCAGGGGCTGGCAGCAGGCACGGGGCGCAGGGTGGGCAGGAGCACCGGGGGGCCAGGGGGTGCAGGGCGACGTGAGGGCTGGCGCAGGCTGCTGGAGGGACCCGGGCCATTGCCTGCGGGCAGGGGAGAGAAGAGGTCAGAGCCCAGCTGCCAGCACAGTTGAGGCTGGCACGGGCTCCCCCCACCCCGCTCTCACCCTCGGCACCCTTCTGCCCGCCTGAGGCCCAGTGCAGGTCGCTGATGGACTCCACGGGGCGCAGGCTGATGGCTCCAGGCTCGCTGCCGTCGGGGTCCCCAGGCTCTGCTGGCATGGCACCCTCAGCTCTTCCCATGCTGTCTGCTGGGAGCAGGGGCAGAGGGTGAGCGTGGGCCCTGCCTGCAGCCCCTGCCTGCCCTGGGCACCCCTGCAGAGACTAGACCCCTCCCGGAGGTGACCCCAGCTTTGACGCCAGCCCGGTGCTGTGCCAGGGCGGGCAGCCAACGCCGGTGTTCCCTTGGCACAGCGCTGCGGCCATGGGCGGGCGAGCGCTGGCTGTGTCCCCCTGGCCCTGGCACTGTCATCGGAGCAGTTAGCAGGTGCCCGGTGGCCACAATCCCAGAGCCTCATTAGTGGGGCTGGAATCTGCCCCTGGCTTGGGGGCAGGAATGTGCCAACCCCCCGGCCTGGGTAGCCTGGGCACCACGGGGCTGGCTGGGGCTCCCCAGGGCCAGCTGGGAGCCAGCAGGCAGGGGCAGGGCAGGGCTGTGCCAGCTCCAGTCCGCAGCACAGCTTGGCTTTCCCTGCAGGCACCGTGTTTGTGTGCTGCTTAGGGGTGCACGGACGGAGATGTGGAGTGCGTGCTGTGCAAGGGGGTCCTGGTGCCCACTGCCCAGGTGGGCACATCCTCCATGGGAGCGAGGGGGCTTTTTGGGAGCAGGCATGGCTCCAGCACTGGCTTGGGAAGCAACTGTGCCCACGCTGGAGCAGAGGGAAAGGATTTTTTTTCTGGGCGTTTGCACATTTTTGAGCAGTGGGCAGGGCCCGGGCGCTGTGCCCACGGTGGAGCAGGGCAGGGTGGCCCCGTGCCCACTCCCAGTCTCTCCTGGGGTCAGCAGCATGCCACAGGGCAGTGTGGCGCCACACCACTGCCATCGGGGCGGTGCGTGCTGCTGGCGAAGTTGGCAAGCGTCAGAGCTGGGGAGCATCAGCTGGTGCCAAAGGTCCCCCTGGACCGTCCCCAGGGCCCTGCCTTTGGCTGGGGGCTGCCCTGCAGGTACCCCCATCACCCCTGCATCTACTCCCCCCTGGCTGGGGGACACAGTCAGGCATGTAGGTTTGGTGCCAGGTGTTGTGCCAGCCAGCTGCTTGCCCCCTCCCCAAACCCTGCTGCCCTGTGCCCACAGCCCTCCAGGACCCCCTTCTTCCCTGGGTGGGCATCTCTGCCTGCAGCCCCCATGGCAGAGGGCAGCATTTGGCTGCTGCCTCCATCCCAACCCCATGGCCCAGTGCCACCTGGTCCCCCGCAGCGTGCCAGGGCCCCCGCCAGTCCCCAGCCTGCTCCCCAGCCTACCTTCTCCAGCCTCCCTGGGCATGGCTCCCTGTGCCCGGCACCCAGGCAGCGTGAGTGGGCAGCGAGGCAGTGCGGGGCCCCTGGGAGCTGGGCACTGGGTTCCCGGTGCGCCAACTGCACTGCTTAAAATAGGACAGTGAGAAACACGGTTGGGGGGGGGGATAAAAATAGCCGTGGGGAGGGGGGCCTGGCGGCGCGGTCAGGGCTGCCGGCAGCATGGTGCCAGTGTGGCAAAGGGAGAGAAGCCTGTGGCGGCGCCCCATGCCCCCTTCCCGGGTAAAGGGGCTGCCAGCTCACTGTGGGATTGGGGTGACCGCAGGGCAGAGCCTGCGTGGGGAAACTGAGGCACGGGTGGGCCCAGCCAGAGCCAAACTAGGGTCTCTGCTGCCTCCCAGCAGCAATGGCAATTGTGCCCAGCCTGGGGGCATGACGGAGCGCCCCCCCCCCAGCTTTGACCACAAAGACCATGCCAGCTGTGCCAGGAGTATTTATTTAAGTTAATGAGACCATAGGAAGCGGCAGGCAGCAGTGCTGCCGGGGCAGGGGACCGTGGCGGTCCCCGGCCCTGGTCACCAGCCCCATGTGCCCCGTGGCAGGCAGGTGTCAGGGGGCGGGAGGTCATTGTGCCTGTAGAGGCCATGAGTGTGGGTGGGTGCCAGGCAGGAGATGGCAGGGCTGGGCTGGACCCGCCGGGCACAGCCCTCACCGGCCCAGCCGCGGTAGCAGTGGCAGCGGAAAGAGGCCAGTGGGCTGGCACCGGGGCCAAGGTGCAGGAGGCTGCCCAGGTCATGGGGCTGCTGGCGCACGCAGCGCCCGTGCCCGTGGCACTGCCTGTAGCTGCACTCCTGGGCTGCTGCCGTCACGTTGGCCACATAGGGACCCAGGGTGGATACGAGGTAGTGGCGCAGGCTGGCACAGCTCTCCTGGGGGGGAAGTGCCAGTGAGAACCCGGCCTGGCACTGGGGTCCCTCTGGCCAGCCCTCCCTGGTGGGCACAGGGGATGTGGCTGTCCTGTATGTCCCATGCCCACACCACCTCCTGCTGCCCACCACGTGCCAGCTCGTTTCCCAGTGCGGCGAGGGGCCATACTCACAGCTGAGCGGGAGTATGACATGTCTCCCCAGAGCACGAGTCCGGCCGCGCCCAGCGCTGCGCTCTCCCCAATGGTGTGCACCAGGTCAGCCTGCCAGGGAGAGAGAGACATGACTGGGCTGGGGGGCACAGGATGTGTCCTGGCACCCAGTGGGACACCCGCATGCCTGCCACCCCGGCCCCGTGGTGCTTACCGGCTCCAGAAATCGGGGTGAGCGGCGGAAGGAGAGGCGGGAGTAGGCAACCACGGGCAGGAGGCCATCAGGCCCGAAGGCGGCCACGCGCAGGGCCTCGTACAGCCGGTGGTGCACGTAGCGGCGGCGCAGGGCGGGTGGCAGCGCCGGCGGCAGATAGATGCTGGGGTAGAGGGCGGCTGAGGCAGCCCAGAGCCAGCCCAGCTGGTTGTTGCGCTGCACCTCTGCTGGCTGGCACTGCCCAGTGTAGTTGGCCTCCTTGGCCCAGTTGCTGTTGAGGCAGTCAGGGAAGCGGTAGAAACCCCAGAGTCCCCCTGGGCGCAGGGTCTGGCCCAGCAGAAGCGTGTCCTTCATCAGAGCCTGCGCCGCCCGCTCAAACTCCTGCCGGGCCAGCCGGAGTCGCTGCCGTGCTGGCAGCAGGCCATGCCGGTCCTGCACCCAATGCTCCGAGGCTGCCCGGTAGATCCGCTTGGCCCCCCAGTTTTGTGCCCAGAGGGGCCTCCACTCCTCCCAGTCCACCACGGCCAGGCCGCGGAAAGCAGGGCGCAGGAGGTGGCGGATGTCCCTGGCTGCCCTGGTGAGGTGGGCACCGAGGGGGACCCTCTGGGGGATGCCCCCATTGTGGGGGATGCCCTGCCGTGACAGGTAGGGGTACAGCCCAAACTTGTTCTTGTAGAAGATGGTGATGTTCTGACCGGCGAAGCGGCCATCCTGGTTCTCCACGATGCTGTAGTCGCTGAGGGGCAGCCCCACACCGAAGCGGCGCTGGCAGCGGCCGGCGGGGACATTCCACACCACGGCGAAGGGCTGGCCACCCACCAGGGGGTCCGGTGCCGGGCTCTCCCCACCAGCCGTGCCCAGCGCCAGGCAGGCCCACAGCGCCAGCACCGGCACCATCCTGTGTCGCCAGCTGCCCGCGGGGCTGGNACAGCAGGCACCATGGCTGTGCTGGTGCTGCTGCTGCAGCGTGTGGTAGGCTGGGATGAGCCACAGGGGCCAGGCTGCCGCACAGGCACATGCTGCCCATGCCAAAATCCCACAGGACTGAGCAAACATGGGGGTTTCAGACACCTCCTGCTTCACCGCTGCCACCTCTGGAGTGGCACTGTAAACTGCCAACCCCAGTGCCTCAGTTTCCTTGCTGGCTCCTAGCACTGCCTGTAGCAGGGGCACCACAACCCCCTCTTCCCCATTTCAACAGAGGGCCAAGCCAGGCCAGGCGCCCTGCTGAGGGGCTGAGCCCCCAGAGAGGCGTGGTGGAGCCAACGGGGCAGCTCTGTCCCCCCTCAGCCTGGGCAGGGCTGGAGGGCGCCGGGTGCCCCTGCCCGGTGCCAGCCAGCCGCCGGGGGTGAGGGGATTAGGCAGGGGATGGGCTCGGGGGCCACATGACGCAGCAAGGACAGTGCTAATCCCCCAGTGCGGGGCCCGGCCGCTCTCCCTGACCTTCCTGCTCCTGCTATGGTGCCTCCAGCCCCCCCTGCCACTGGCTGCCTCGGGGGGGCCTGGCCACCTGCGCTCCCCGCGGTGCAAGGCAGGGGACCCTGCAGCCTGTGCCGCCCTGCCCTACTCTCCCCAGTGCCCCTCCAGCCACCGTCTGCCTCAGTTTCCCCAGGCTGCTCAGTGGGGAGAGCGGCAGCCATGCTGGCGGACATGGTGCACCATCAGCCCCAGCTGCCTCACAGTGAGTCCCCTGGGCAGAGGAGACACTGGTGGGACTGGGTGGCACTCCTGGGACCAGTCCCAACCCCAGAGCCTGGGGTGGGCCCAGCTCCCTACTGCACTGGTGGTCCCAGGGATCTGGTCAGGTGAGGTGGGGGCTGGGCAGGAGCAGAGCCAGTGTGGCTGGACAGGGCAGGGTGTGGGGACCACCTCACCCTGGCAGTGGGGCCAGGACAAAGTGGGGAGGCTGGGGGAGCTGGTGTCAGCCCCGAAGAACGGCAGGCAGTCAGGCAGTGCCTGCCCGCACTCGCTTTTAATCACTGGCTTGGGGCCCCGGCCCTTCAGATGTCCTTCTTCATCCAGAAGATGGGCAGCCCTTTGGCGTCGTGGTAAGGGGTCTCCAGGAGGCTCTCCTGGCTGCTCTCGGCCAGGACTCCCCTCGCCCAGACCACGGTCGGTGGGGGGGGNAAGCCCCGGGCCCGGGCCCACCGCTCAGTGGCCTCCATCAGCTGCCGCCCGTAGCCCTGGCCCCGCAGTGCCCGGGCCACCACCACGCTCTCCACAAAGAGGTCATGGGGGCGGCCGGCCACGCGGGAGAGCCGGACATGGCCCACGAGCTGGCAGGGACCCTCCCGGGTGGCGGAGGCCTCAGCAGGGCCCTGGCTCCGCAGCAGCAGCAGGCAGGCAGGGAAGGCATCCGAGGAGCGCTGGAGCGTGTGGAGCCGCGACGCCCGGCTCTTCCCCCACTCCTCGCCCAGCAGCTCGGCGCAGGCCTCCAGCAGCTCCGGCCTCCGGTGCAGGGGGACCAGGCTGAGCTCCTCCGACACAGAACCCATTCTTCTCACTGATGGGAGACCAAGCAGGCCACAGCTCAGAGACAGCAGGGGACAGATCACGTGTGTCCCCCCAGCCCGGCACTGGCCCCGGCCCCAGCGCAGGCACAGTTCCCCAGCGGTGTGGCCAGATGGGTTTGCAGGGGTTAGCAGCGGGTCTGAGGTTGAACAACAGCATTGTGACATGGAAGTGGCCTGTGGTGCCGGCTCCAGGTGCCTGTGCCATGAGACCTGTGGGCAGGTCTGGCACTGCCAAGCCAGCGGAAGGGCAGGAGGCACAGGGCTGGCCTTGACCCCTCCACAGCCCTGCCACCAGCTCCTGCCACCTGGCCACCTGCCTGACACCAGCCAGGTCATCACACACATGTCCCCGGCCGGCGAGAGAGGGCCGCAGCGCTATGGAGCTGAGCAGACCCCAGCCATGCCATGCTGGTGAGGGGGCTTGGGGGGGCCCTGCCGGCCTCCAAGGGGCCATGAGCCCCTGCCAGAACCGGTGAGCAGCGGGGACCCCTCTCCCGGCCCGGCAGCCGTTCCCCTTGCGAAGGAGAAGCGGCATGCAGCGGGTGGGAGGAACCACTGCGCTGGCTTACCAGCTGGGGTTGAGCAAACTGCCCCACTTCCCCCTCTGGGTGGTGGGGAGGGCCCAGCCCTGCCCCCCACACCCTCAGGGTGCCCCCCAAAGTCACCACCCCAGTTCCAAGACCCCTGGCTCCCAGCCCAGCCTGCACTCCCCGCTTCAGAGCCAGGCAGCACCCCAAGGCCCCACCGGCACCCCCAGGCGGGTGATGATTTTCCTTCTGTCTCCCCAGCAAACCCACGCTGGGACCCCACCAGTATCCCTCTCCACTCAGGGGGGCCCTGATTGCCGGGGGAAGCGCCCCCGCCACACCTGCCCTGCTGCCCACTTCTGCCTGTGGCACCCCGCCAAGCTTCGCCCACCCCGCTGCCCAGTTCCCCCCCTCATGCCTGCCCCTCTCCAGCCCCGGCCCAAGGGTGCAGGGCTGCCCACCATACCTGCGCTCACACTGCCTGCTGCTCACCCTGTCTGTGCTCACCTTGCCTGCCACTCACACTGCTCACACTCGCCCGGCTCACACTCACCCTGCCTCCTGCTGCCGGTTCCCGCGCCCTCTGTGCCCGCGCGGCAGAGCAGCAGGAAGCAGCCCAGGCTCAGGGCCAACCGCAGTGCCTGGTTCTGCTTCCCCGATGTGAATGACACATCTGTCCGGGGCCCCACACGACGCCCCCCACCCCCATGGCACCCAAACCAGACTGCACCCCTGCACAGGGCACCCACCCTGCACTGCAGCCCTTCACAGTGCAGCCCACCCTGCCCTGCCCGGCTGACAAACACAGCACCCACCTTGTGCTGCACCCATGCACGGCACCCAAACCAGACTGCACCCCCGCACAGAACACCCCACCCTGCCTGCAGCCGCCCATCACTACAAACCACACCGCACCCGCACATGGTGCACAAAACGGAATGCCACCACCCAGCTAATCACTGCCCCCACCCCACGGGTGCACCTCCTGAACATACGGCCCCCACCACACCACTGACATCATCACTGACCACAGCACTGACCCCATCACTGACAAATCACTGACCGCATCTTTGACCATCATTGACTCACCACTGACCCATCACTGACCCCATCACTGACCTTGTCATTGACCCCACCATTGACCCCGTCACTGACTCATCATTAACCCATCATTGACCCCATCACTGACCCCACCTCTGACCACATCACCAACCCATCATTGACCCATAACTGACCCCATCAGTGACCCATCACTGATCCCATCATTGACCCATCAGTGACCCCCATCACTGACCCCATCATCGACCCCATCACTGACTCCATCATCGATCCCATCACTGACCTATCACTGACCCCATCATTGACCCATCACTAACCCCATCATTGACCCATTACTGACCCCATCATTGACCCCATCACTGACTCATCATTAACCCATCATTGACCCATCAATGACCCCATCACTGACTCAATATTGACCCATCACTGACCCCATCATTGACCCATCATTGACCCTATCATTGACCCCATCACTGACCCATCACTAACCCAATCATTGACTCATCACTGACCCCTGTCACTGACCCCATCATTGAGTCATCACTGACCCCACCACTGACCCCGTCATTGACAAATCACTGACCCCATCATTGACCCCGTCACTGACTCATCATTAACCTGTCATTGACCACACCACTGACCCCATCACTGACCCATCATTGACCCATCACTGTCCCGTCATTGACCCATCAGTGACGTCATCATTGACCTGCCATTGACCCATCACTGACCCATCCTTGACCCCATAACTGACCCATCATTGACCCATCACTGACAAATCACTGACCGCATCTTTGACCATCATTGACTCACCACTGACCCCATCATTAACCCATCACTGACCTCGTCATTGACCCCATCATTGACCCCACCATTGACCCCATAACTGACCCATCATTGACCTGCCATTGACCCATCCCTGACCCGTCACTGAC
>WAAD01032120.1:178686-189211 GCA_013389945.1 Fregata magnificens | reverse complement strand
CCCGTGCGGCGGAGCGCACGGGAGGGCGTCGGGCCTCCCCGTGTGCCCACCGGCCTCCGAGCGAGGGCAGCCCCACGGGCCTCGTCCCGGGCCGTGTGTGGAAGAAGGAAGAGCCTTGGCGTGCGTGAGGGGCTGGGGGCTGCGGCCCGGCTCAGCCCGGCCACAGGTTGGGGTGGCACCAGGCCGTGGGAGCCAGGGGACAGGGGACAGAGGGGTCCCCTGCGACAAGGGGGATGCCGCTGGTACAGATGAACCCCAGCCCGGTGGCGGGAGGAGGAGGAAGAGGGAGTCAGTCCCGTCCCCCCGGGGCGAGGAGGGGAACAGGGGCGCTTTGGGTGTGCCACCTGGGGGGGTGACACTGGGGCACTTTGTGACACCTCGTGTCACCCAGCCTCGCCACCACAGTATCTGGGAGGACGGTGTTAGGACAGGGTGGGAGCAAGGAGCCCCCAAGCGTGGCCACCTCTGCCCCACTGCCCTGGCAGGACAGCCCTGGGGTCCCCCTCACCCCTTTCCTCCCTCAACCCCTCCCGCAGGATGGCGGGGAGACCCCCTGTCCACCCCAGGCGGGCCTGGGAGGAGGAGGACAGAGCTGCCCCGGCTCCCAGCTCTGGGCCAAAGCCCAACAAGATGTGCAAGGTCCAGCTGCTGCGGGCAGGTGAGTGTGCAGGTGCTGCGGGCAGGGGGCTGCCCACCCTCCCCTGCACTGTCCCAGGCTTGCATTCCCCAGCCAGGCTGGCATCGGGGCTCCCACAGCGCAGTGGCCAGGGACCCAGCCCCGTCACAGTGGGACAGGGACCCTTCCTGACCCCTGGTGCCAGCCCATCCCTCACCCAGGCATGCCGGAACCCCCTCCCCATGCTGCCCTCCAGCATCACGCCCTCGCTCCTGAGGCGCACAGATGACGCCAGTGTCCCAGCCCTGAGCCAGGGCTGCTGACATGCCTGGGAGCTGGGCAGAGGGTTTGGGTTGTCCCCCCTGCCTGCCCCCCAGCCCTGCCTGCTCTCTCTTGGCCAGATCCGTGGTGCTCTACCTTGGCTCTGCCCAGGGAGGAAAAGAATACCCTGGACATCATCCGAGCCTTCCTCAGGAGCAGACCAAAGGTATCTGTGGCCACTTCTACAAGGCTGTGCCCGTGTCTCCTGGCCGATCTTTCTGCCCCTGTCCTGTGCTCACAAGGTGCTGGGGGCTGTGCTGGGCCCCCCCAGCTGTCTCTTCCTCCCCCGACACTGTCTGTCCATCTGTCCCCTTCCTGGCTGGCAGCAAGAAGCCCAGAAGCTGACGTTTCTGGCCTCCATCTGCAGCATCTGCAGCACCACCAGCGTGGACTCCACCGTGTGGGACATGCTTTACTTCTGTCAGCTGGAGGTGGTGGAGACCATTGAGGTGAGGGGACGGCCAGACAGGCTGAGGTAGGGGCAGTGGGCAGTGGCACAGCCCTGGGGGCAGGAGAGGGCTCAGCTGGGCAGGAGGGTGCAGATGAGCACTGCTCCAGGTATCCATCCTTGGAGATGCTCCAAAGCCACCTGGGTGGCCCAGCTGGAGCCGGGGCTTGGACCCAACGACGTTTGCAGGTCTCTCAGCCAGCCTGTGGTTCTGTGATGGGCACAGCCCTTCCCGCCATGGGGCTTGGGACCACTGGGTGCTGGGGGGGGAGGGAGTGCTGGGATGGGGACGTCTGGGCTCTGCCAACCCCGCAGGCTCTTGCTGGGCAAGGGAGACTGCCCCATCCCAATCCATCCAACCCTGCTGTGCTCCACAGGTGCTGCTGCAAGAGGAGCCTGCTGACCACCTGGGCACTGCGGTGCGGCAGCAAGCCATGCTGGCCGTCACCTCCATGAGGTACTTGCCCCAGCTCCCAGCTTGGCCTCCCCAGTGCTGGTTGGCCCTGACGGCACCTGTCCCAGGTTGGGGGCATCCCCAGTCCTGGTCCAAGAGGGAGCTAGGCAGCAGGGCAGGGGGTGCCACAGGGTTTTCCCCCTAAAGGCAAGTGTCAGTGTCATGGAGGGTTGAGGTGTCCCCCATGGCATGGGGATCAGCCCAGGTCTCAAACCCTGGGGTCTGCCGCCTCCTTGCTGGGTCTGAAGAGCACCTCTCTGTCCCCACAGCAGAGTGGGGCTGCTTCTGCAGGAGAAAACCAGCAGCTTCCTCCACACCTGCTTTTGCAGCATCTTCCGCCTGCCTCCGCAGGAGGACACTCAGGGCCCCGAGGCTTCCCTCTACTCCAAGGTATGCCACGGGGTGAACCATGGGGAGCTCCCCCACCCCGAGGCCCCTTCCTGGGCACCGCAGGGCTGCAGCCATCCTGCCCCAGGCTTCCAGGGCTGCCCTCAAGACTCTGTCCCCCTCACAGACCCTGGCTGCGATGGACAGCATGCTGCAGGTGCTGGTACGCAGCGCTGGCACTCTCAGTATCCTGGAGCTGCAGAATATCTTGCAGGTCTGGCCTGGGCACAGGGTGCCCACGGGCAGTGACCCCTGGCTTGAGTGGTGCCCCCCCCAGCACCTGGTACAAGGAGGGGGGCAGGGAATGTCACTCCTTCCTTGCCGTGCCCCTGCCACCAGCCCCCGCCTCCTGGCTGCTGCCAGAGCCCCTTCTCCTCCTGGCCCAGCCCACCCCACCCCTGCAGCCTTGCCCGCTGCCCATCCTGCCCAACACTCCCTCCCAGATGGACCTGCCTGTCTGGCAAGGGGAGCCCAGCCCTGGGGCTTTCCCCCTCCGGCTTCACCACGGGCCATATCCCAGAGCCCCCGCCGCAGGTCCCCAGAGAGGTGGTCACCCCAAAGCCTTGGGGTCCTTGGGTGGGGGGTGGAGGGACTGTTTTTGGGGGGGGAGTGGGTGGAAGGCAGCAGAGGCAGCAGCAGGAGCGGGATGTAGCAACCTGCCTGGCTGCAGCAGGTTGCTGCAAGGGGCAAGAAGGACACATGCCCCATCCCAGGCACTGCCCTGGAGCAAACCTGGCTGTGCTCTGGGGGTCATGCCACCTCCCTGGCACATCAGCAGCTTTTCTCCTCCCAGCTCTTGCTGCCCTTCACCACTTCCAGGCTGGCAGCAGTGCGGGAGAGGGCCATGGCACGGATTGCCAGGCTGGCCAACTTCATCACCACCTACCCACTGCTGCAGGTACAGAGCTCCTGGTCTGGGCAGCCCCAGTCCCCCATCCCTGTGCCCCTGAGCCATGGCACCTCCCGGGGAAGCTGGGCACCCAGTCAGCAGGAGGTTAGGAGCAGGGGTCTTTGCCCTGCCCCTGCCCTATGGTCTGGGCTGCTGCCTGGCTGCTCTGGGAGCAGCTGGGGCTCACCTTGTGCCCGGGCTCACCTTTTGCCTGTGCTGCCTCTCTTCCCCCAGGTCTGCCCCTGCTTTGCACAAGCCACAATCCTCAGACATCAGTGCTCCAAGACACAACAGTTTGTGATGCTGGGGAGGCTGGTGGGGCACCTCACCCTCTGCTGCACCTGTAAGGACAAGGGGACCCGCCATGAGGCTACAGAAGCTCTCCATCACCTGCACACCTTCATCCTGCAGCAGAGAAGTAAGAGAAGCCATGTTGGGCTGGGTTCCCCCAGGCATGGGCAGCCAGGGACCACTCTCCTTGGTGAGAGAAAGCCTGATCCAACCTGCCTGCCTGCCTGCAGTCTGAAAAGCCATTTCCCCTCACCTCCGCTTGCAATAGCCCTGGACCCTCCCTGGGTATCTGCTCCCCGGACCTGTCTGGGTGCCCTCTTTCTTTGCCAGCAACTGTTCAGCCCGACGCTCTCAGACTGCACCTCCAGCTCTGCACCCTCTCTCTGAGCACCCCGGTTTTGCTCTTCCCCAGGAAGGTGGCCCTGGCTGCGTGACACAGGGCAGCTGCAGCTCCAGGAGGGCTGGCAAGTGAGGCAGCCCTGGCAGCTTTTGCAAAACAACTGTGCCAGCAGAATCTTCTTGGTAAGAAGTGCCTTCGGCTCCTGGCTGGGGTGGTCAGCATGAGTGAAGGGACACCTGATGCATGGGGGTGATGGGGGCTCGTGCTGTTCCTGAGTAGGGGCTAGGCAAAGGCCCCCAGCAAGCTCCAGTCCCCTGCGGGACCCTGACCCCCACCATTGGTCTCCTCCCCAGCGCAGCCTGGCTCTGCGTCCCGCTCTCACTGCACAGCCAAGATGCTCTGGGTGACGCTCTAGGTGACAAATTTCCCCTTCTCTTCTTCATCCCACAGATGTTCGTGAAATACCTTCAGCTCTCTGACCAGGTAGACATCATCCTCATGGCCATCAAGAGCTTGAGAGCCCCAAGCGCCTACAGCATCAGCGTGGCTGCCCATATGGTGGATGTCCTTGTGGCGAACCCTGCCTTCCAGCCGGGGCAGGTGAGGAGCCCCTGGGTGGCACAGTCGATGCTCCAGCCCACTAGGGGACCGTTCCTCCCCCAGCTCCACACCTGGCCAGCACTGACGCCATCCCAAGCTGGCATACTGCAATGGGAATGGAAGCAGCTCCCAGTGGGAGCTGGGTAAACAGCTGCGCTCACCCTGCTGACATCCTCACTCTCATCCGTGTCTCCCCTCCAGGTGCAGAACGTCGTGTGGGCCATCTACAGAAACCTGCCCTCCGTCAGGGCAGTGGTAGCCCTCAACAGCCTGGACAGGGCCCTGCTGGTGCTGATGGGCAAACACCCCAGCGAGGTGGTGGCCAGCCTGCTGCAGTGCTCCCCAACGTGCACCCGGTACAGGTCCCACCATCCTTTGGGGCTCCTCTCACACTGGGAGAGGGGCCCCAAGGCCCTCCTGGGGGACTTCAGGCCAGCCATCCTCCGGGGTGTCCCTGCTGACAGAGCCCCGGGTCCCCACAGTGTCGCTGTGGCCATGTGGAAGGCGATGCTCTCTGAGCCTGAGGCTGCGAAGAAAGTGCTGCGGGAGCTCCTCAGCACGTTGATGAACCAGTCGCTGCGCAAGACCTCCACCTCCACCAAGGACAACCCGCGCATCCTCTCCCTGGCTGTGAGTTGCTGGATGAGGCCTCACTGACCTCCGGGGCTGCTCTCAGCTGTCTGGGGCCCCCGCTCTCCTTCCCGGCCCACCCCAAGCCTTGACCTCCCCAGGGGCATGGGGACATCTTAGTGTCTGGGTGTCTTCTGCAGGCAGCCAGGACGATAAGCGAGATCCTCCTGCAGCCCACCTGCCTGCAGGAGGTGGAAGCGATTTTCCCCCAGCTTTTCCTGGCCCTGCTTTTCCAAGTGTCGTTCACCACGGAGCTGACGCTGCAGGAGGTGCACATCTTCTGGAAGGAGCACCAACAGGATCTGCTCACTCCCATCAGGTGCTCCATCCCTGTCCTCTCATCCCTGCCAGCCACCCGGAGCCAAGCCAGGGGTCCCAGTGGGAGCCTAGCATTTCTCCTTGTGCAGGTCTGCGGTGCAGTCCATGAGACTGCTGCTCTGCAGCATGGGCTTTGAGAGCCAGGTGCTGGCCATCGAGGCGCAGGGTGGCTGGGACGCCCTGCTCAGCACCCAGACCCACCTCATGGGAGTGCGCATCGTGGCCAGGTGAGAGCCCTTTCTCCCTGTTCCTTGGGGACTGGGCACCCCATGCCACCCCCTCTCTTGGGGCTGATGGCAGGGGGGTCCCCATTGCTCAGAGGAAGCACCGCAGACTGGTGATATCCAGACTGGTGCAAAGCTCAAAGGTATGTTCCCGCCTGGCTCAGGCCTGACGGTGCCTCCTTCCCCCTGCCAGGGAGATCATGAAGACCCCAGGACCCCTGCACTCCACCATCTTCTGCCATCTGGCAGAGCTCCTCAGCGTGGAGGACCCCACCTGGGAGATGATTGCCATGGTCTTCCTCATCGAGGTGAGCCTGATGGCACCGCTCCAAGCTCTCTCTGACGCTTGGCTCTCCCATGTCCACTGCTGTGGGGGGAGCTGGGGTGATGCGTGGGCTCTGGTTGGTGCTGTGGAGGAGCAGGCGAGCAACCAGTGTGGTGTGGTGTGGGGCATGGGGGCTCTCCACAATCCCTGCTGCCTCTGTCTGGGCTTGGTCATGCCCTGGCATCCTTGCCCTGAGATAACGGTTGGACCCAGCACCGCACCTCACCAGCTCCTGCTGCGTATGTTTCAGATGTTGGGAGGTACCGATCTCAATGAAGAGCTGGATCGTGCCCTGGAAATCTTCCCCATGTATCTGCAGAGCCAGTGCCTGGGGATGCCCAGCATGGTGCTCAGGGGCATCCTCAGGCTCACCGAGAGGCCCGACACAGTGAGTAGGGGCCAGCAGGGACAGCTGGGACAGCAGCCCAGGCTGGAGCAGTGGGCGGTGGGTAACGTGGCAGCTCGGGCTTTTCTAGGCATCGGGAGCTGTGCCAGCTGCTGCCAGCTCTCCTGCCTCCGTGACCCTCTGCCCCATGGCTGTGCCGTGCAAGGAGAGAGGCAGCAGTGCCGAGGGGAGCGGGCTGCTGCTGCCAGCACATCCTGGCAGGGATGCTGGCGGCAGAGCGACCAGCTCGAGCATGGGTTCTGCAGAGCCTGGCCGTGGGGTGCTGAGTCCCAGGGTGAAGCGCAGCGGCCGCAGCGGGGGCTGCTGGCAGCTTGGGCAGCTTTCCAGGCAGCGCCGGTCACCCACCAGCCTGCCCAGGGGGTCTGGTGGAGAAGGGGGCAGCCAAGGGGCTGGCAAGGAGCCAGCGCTGTCTGTCCTCCCCCTCTGCACCCTACTCTTGCCATGGCCATGCTGGTGAGCCCTGTCTGCCAGGACCTTGCCCTCGTAACCTGTGCTGCCTGCTGAGAAGCCAGCGGGGAGGCTGGTGTTCGCGGAGAAGATTTTCACCCCTGCGGTAGGTCGCTGCTTTACAAAAAGGAGGTGGCATGTCTCACACAGGCAAGGAAAACCCTCGTCCTGCTGCCGTATGTTATGGAGCGGCTGCAGGGTCCTGACAGTGATGCCAGTGCTGCGGCCCTGCCCGTGCTCGGAAACATGCTCCAGCTGCTGGAGGGGAAGATGTCCAGCCGCATCGCCCTGGCGCTGGCTGAGAAGCTCCAGCCGCTCTTCAATGACGTAAGGCTGGGGGAGATCCCCATGCTCTCCTCACCAGGCACCTCCATTCACGCCTCCCACCGCAGCCCCTGTGCTTTGCAGGAGGATGCTTTGCCCCGCAGCCCCCAGACCCATTGCTGCCCTTGGTGGCTCTGTGCTGCATCCCAAACCCCCCGCATGGACTCACCCCGGCTCGGCCTCCCTACCGCAGCAGGGACAATGGTGGCAGGATGGCGGCAGGTGTGCTGAGCCCCACCGATGCACACCCTGCCCTGGCAGCATCCCCCGCAGGATCTCCCTCTCTGGTCCCCAGCCCCGGGGACCCCAGCCTTCCTGGGCAGACCTTCTACATGCTGCAGCTTGCTCCCTTTTGGAGCAGGGCTGCCTGTGGCTGTTTTGGGGATGTCCATCTCCACGTCAGACCCTTGCTTGCCATGGGCTTGGGGCTGAGGTCCTCCTCCTCTCCTCCCCCAGGAGTTGAACACCGTGCGGGAGCTCTCCATCCGTCTCTTCCAAAACACAATGGGGCTCGTGGTGGGCGCCGAAAAGAAGAAGATGAAGAAGGAGGTGTGGGACAGCCTGCTGCCACTGCTCTTTCACCTGCACGACCAGGACAAGAGCGTGGCCAAGGTGGGATTCCCAACCTGACCTGTTCTTTGGGCAGGGCAGTGCTGACACTGGACCCTTCAAATGTGTGTCACCATGAGATCTAGCTTGCTGAGTCCCTAGGACCAGGCAGAGCCTGCCTCCCTGCCCAGATGGATGGGTAGGTGGGTCCCTTTCCAACCCAGCTCCCTCCACACAGCCCCTGGCATGGGTCCCTGCAGCCCCAGAGACTGGGCTACAGCTACGCAGCAGCCTGCAGCCACCAAGGCCAAAATGTTGAAGCCCTGGCAGGCCGCCACCCAGAGAGGGTGGCTGCCCTTATCTTCCCCTGGGGTGCTCAACCTGGTGACAGCATCGGTCCCCAGCTGGTGCATCTTCCCTGCATGGGCAGGGACAGGTTCTGAGCCCTGCCAAGAGTGGGGACACAGGGTCCTGTGCCCCTGGCGGTGGTGCTGGCATCTCTGCTGCTCTCCAGGCCTCCCAGGAAGCCCTCCACAGCGCTGGCCAGTTCCTGAAGTGGAGGCAGCTGGCACAGCTGGCCGATACCACGCAGGCATGGAGGATCAGCGAGTGCCTGGTAAGCACAGCCCCAATGCCCCCGGGATCCACCCTGGGTGAGCCCTGCCCCATGCCCAGCAGTGGGGATGGAGGGCTGTGCCCCCGTGGCGGCATGCACCCTCCTGGAGCAGGCTCTGCTCCAGGCTGTCCTCTCCCCCGGGGTCCCAAAGGGGACCCTGCCACCAGGATGGCACCCCAGCATCCCCGGGGAGCCCTCTGCTCCCTCCAAACCCTGATGCCACATGGCAGGAAGCTGGAAATGTCCTGCTGGGGGGAAGGAGGGTGGCCCTGGGCGGGGGGAGGGCCCAACTGGGGGGCAGCTCTGCACCAGCCCTGCACCCTTCTCTCTCCAGCTGGCCAGGAACAAGAGCAGGGCCAAGGACTACCTGCGCCAGAGCCAGGTCTACCTGCAGAGCCCACAGGAGCCCCTGCGGCGGGAGGCTGTCAGGTTCATCGGTGAGCCACAAGCTCCGGGGTCCCTCCCTCTCCCAGGGTCCCTGTGGACCAGCGCAGGACCTGTGGGGTACTCTTCACCCCCTCCCACCCCTGCCTGCGCAAGTGGGGCTGGCAGGAGGCTCATCCATCCCCTCGCTGATGCTGCACCCCAGGGTCAGCCCTCCCCGGGGAGCTGTGCGGCCAGGCGGGCTGGGTGGC
This sequence comes from Fregata magnificens, assembly GCA_013389945.1. Taxonomy (NCBI): domain Eukaryota; kingdom Metazoa; phylum Chordata; class Aves; order Suliformes; family Fregatidae; genus Fregata; species Fregata magnificens. The sequence goes on along the minus strand of WAAD01032120.1, from coordinate 180,391 downwards.
GGGGTCCCCGATGGGCAGCGGGGTCCCCAACAGGCAGCAGGATCCCTGATGTGCTGCGTCCCCCCAGGGCTCATCGGACGGCAGGTGAATGGGCAAAAGAAAATGAAGTACATCAGAGAGGGTGAGTGAGGGCAGTGGGGAAGAGGAAGGACCCCGGCACAGAGCTCCCCCCCGGGCGAGGGGGGCTCTGCTCCCAGCGTGTCTATGGGGAGAGGGTGTTTCTGGAGGGGTGTATTCCTGACCAGCAGCCTCCAGCTGAGCTACCCACTCCCCGGCTCCCTCCTGGCCCTGGGAATCAGGAGGTGCAACACGCCTTGCCTGGAGGGGACGCAGGGCTGTCACTTCACCTCTGCTACTTTGTCCCCACAGTCCTTCAAGGCGCAAGGAGAGACGCCAGCCCCCTGGTCTCCTGCCTGGCAACACAGGCAGTCCTCATCCTCAGATGAGGAAGGCTGAAGTCGAGGTTTAACCTACAACAGCTGAGCTTACAGCTGCCGAGGGCATGGAGGAGGTGGCACTAGGCTGCCAGCAAGGACTCTGCTCGGGCGGAGATGAAGCAGCAGCCCCAGCCCTAGGACGCTCTGCAGGCTGGGGTATCTCCTCTTCCTAAAGTCTAACAGGAAAGAAGAGACCTCAGCCCCAGAGGAGCCAGCTTCCTCCAGAGAGCGGCAGGACAGCCACTCTTTCCCATGGTCCAGGGCAACACCTGCCCACATGCTTCCTCTTTGCCACATAGCACCAGCTTCTCTGCTGGGCTGCAAAACAGAGGGAAGGAGAAGTCCAAGCCAGAGCCGAAGATGAAGTTGAAGCTGAAGCCTTCCCTCCCCGCCCCAGGGCCACACCGGAGTAAATAACTTTTTCTGCCTCCCACTGTCTGAGGAGCCTGCGCTGCCTGGGGCTGATGTGGCCAAGCCCGGGAGCTACAAAGCCACCAATGCTCTGGCTCCAGCAGCATCGTCCCCTCCACGTCCCCAGCAGGAAGGGCAGCTCTGCGTCCTGCCTGCGCTACCTGTCCCCACCAGCCCTGCAGCCGCTCCCACTTGGGGATGTCGGAAGTCACAAGAGGAATGGTAAGAGGTCACTCTGCGAAACCAAGCCCTCTGTGGAGCCGTCGCCTTTGAGCAATCCCCAAAAGGGAGACCACCTGCCGACAGTCAGCAGCCCTTCCAGGATGCTCTGGGCATGCATGGCGGCACTCTTTGGCTGCTTATCCCTGGGGAAGCGAGCCTGTCGCCCTACAGAGACCAGCCGAAGGGTGTTCCCGCTGCCCTTCCATGCCTCCCCAGGTGCCAAAGAGAAAAGAGACTGAATGCGCAAAGTGGAGCTTCAGCACGAAAGCAGGTTTTAGCTCTTTAGAGCAACACCAGGACAGGCCCTCCCGCACCCAGCCCTCCCAGCCAGCCAGCCACTACCCCCCAGCATAGCCAAGGACGGGTCCCTGGGACCCCCCGAAGGACATGGGACGGGACCAGAGGCCATGCCGTGCGGCTGGGGCTGGCCGAGGGTCCCTGAGGGGCAGAACAAGCTGATCGTGGTTTGGGAAGCAGCCACCCGTACACGGTCACCATCACCATGACGCCGTCTCCGTGAGTGGAGTGGGGGACACCAGCTGCGATGCCCGTGGGGCCGGGCACGAGGGGCCATGGGGGGCAGAGGAGGCTCGCTGGCCTCCCCCCAGCCCCGCGGCGGGCAGGCTGCCCCGCTC
>WAAD01032120.1:164039-178074 GCA_013389945.1 Fregata magnificens | reverse complement strand
CCGTCGTTGGGGCGGCGGCGGCAGGAGGCGGCGGCGGAGGAGGAGGTGGAGGAGACGCCGCAGGAGAAGAAGCTGCGCCTGGCCAAGCTGTACCTGGAGCAGCTCCGCCAGCACGGTGAGTCCCGCCCGGCCCCCGGTGCCGGTGTCCTGGTGGGGCAGAGAGGCGGGCAGCCCCCGGTGCTGAGCCCGGCCCTCACGCCCCACGTCTGCCGCAGAGGAGGAGCGGGCGGCGGCAGAGGAGGAGGAGACCCAGCCGGCGGATCTCATCGGTGACCGGCTGAAGGAGGACGTGGTGCGCAGGGGGGCGGGCGTGTCCCCTGGGTCCCGGTGGCGGGCTCTGCCCCCCTCCCGCGGGGCTGGGGTCACCTCCGCTGATCCTCCTGCTTCTTCCCCAGCTCGAGCAGAAGGGCCGGCTGCAGCGCCTGGTTGCCAAAGACGTGAGTGCCCAGCACTGGGGGTGCTGGGGGGCTGCTGGACTGTAAGTGCCAGCTTTGGAGGACACTCGGGCATGGCCACGGCTGGGACCCTGAGTTGCCATGCCAACTGTGGGTCTAGGGCCCTTGTCCTGCCCGGGGTGCTGGCTGCTGGTGCCCTGGGGAAGGGAGGGTGCTGTGCTCAGGTACTCCTATGCCTGAGGAAGGGACCATGGTGGCCCAGCTCACATCCCGCCCTCCCTGCAGGTGCAGCCTCCGGATCCAGCCAGCATCCGAGTGCTGCGGGGGCACCAGCTGCCCGTCACCTGCCTGGTCATCTCTCCGGACGACCGGTTCATCTTTTCTGCTTCTAAGGACGGCTCCCTCATCAAATGCAAGTGTTCCCTTGGGGCTGTGACTGGCTGTTCCCCCAGCCTGAACCCTGCAGGGGCCCTGCAGCAGCAGGACCGCGGGTGCCTGTGGAGGTGGCTTGGCCCCTCCGGGGATGTGCACGTGCATTGTTTTGCGCTCTGTGGGAGGCTCGTTGGTGCTTTCTGGAGTGGTGGGAGGCTCCCAGGGGGTCACAGCGATGCGTTTCCCGTAGGGGAGGTAGAGAGCGGGAAGAGGCTGTGTGTGGTGCCCGGGGGGAAGAAGGGCACCGAGGAGCGGCATATGGGACATGCGTCCCACGTCCTCTGCATGGCCATCTCGTCGGATGGCAAGTACCTGGTACGGGAGAGGGGGCTGGCACTGCCATGTGGGGCAGAGAGGTGGTGGTGGGGAGTGATGTCCTCCCAGGGTCCTGCAGAGCAGTATCTCATGCCCAGGTATACTTTGCTGGGTTAAAGCAGCCCCTACCTCCACTGGAATCAAGAACGGGTCCCTGGGACCCCCCAAAGCACATGGGGTGGGAGCAGAGGCTGGGGCAGGCCATGGGTCCCCGAGGGGCAGGTCTCGGGTATCCCCTGTGTTCTGCCAGGCTACGGGAGACCGGAACAAGCTGATCATGATCTGGGACACAGCCACCTGCAAGCGCCTCCACATCTTCACTGGGCATCATGACGCCGTCTCGGTGAGTTGGGGGCATCGGCCGTGATGCCTGCAGGGCCAGGCAGCACCGTCCTCCCCGGTGCCCCTCACCGCTCCCTCTGTGTCCATCCCTCTGTCTGTTTGCAGGGCCTGTCCTTCCGGAAGGGCACGCACCAGCTGTACAGTGCCTCCCATGACCGCTGTGTCAAGGTCTGGAACGTGGCGGAGAATGCATATGTGGAGACCCTGTAAGATCTGGGGGGAGACACCCCACTGACCCTCCCTTGCCTGGGGGAGGCGATGTGGCAGAGGGCCGTGCCCGCCACAGCTCTTTGCCATCTCCTCCTCCAGGTTTGGGCACCAGGATGTCATCACAGGGCTGGACAGCCTGAGCCGGGAGTGCTGTGTGACGGCAGGGGGACGGGATGGCACCGTGCGGCTCTGGAAGATCCCCGAGGAGTCACAGCTTGTGTTTTATGGGCACCAGTAGGTCTGGGGCGTAGGAGGGGCTGCGGGCAGCTGGGTCCAGCTGGGGCAGTGGTGTGAGGGTGCCAAGCATCACCAGAAGTCTGCTGGCACGCTGGGGACACTGTTGCCCCGGTGAGCCCTTGTCTCTTAAATAGGAACCCAAAGCACACTTGTAACTGATGGTAGTTGCCTGTTCTCTTCATAGGGGCTCCATCGACTGTATCCAGCTCATCAACGAGGAGCACATGGTGTCGGGTGCCGATGATGGGTGAGCATGGGGTCAGGACGGTGCCCGGGGTGGGCAGGTGGTACCCCGCTCACCCCCCTCACCCGTCCCCTCCCTGGCAGGTCCGTAGCCCTATGGGGGCTGACAAAGAAGAAGCCACTGGCGCTGGCCCGGCAGGCACACGGCATGCAGGATGCCCAGGGCCTGCAGCAGCCATACTGGATCTCGGCGGTGGCCGCCCTGCGCAACAGTGACCTCCTGGCTACAGGTGTGTGGCAGCCACTTTGGAGCAGGGGTTTGGCGGTGCAGGGGTGGGGCGTCCCGCTCCCTTCCCCATGTCGGGGTGCATGGCAGTCTGCTCTCTCTGCTCCAGGCTCCCACAGTGCCAGTGTGAAGCTCTGGAAGTGCAGTGAGGGATTTCGGAAGCTGGAGCCTCTCTGGGACATCCCCTTGGTATGGATGGGGAGGTTGGGAATGCTGGACATGGGCTGGGGGTGTCTCTCAGCAGGGGCTCCCCTCCCTGCGTGGCAGGAGGAGGCTGTGGGAGCCCGTCACCCTGCCCTGTTCCCTCTAGGTGGGTTTTGTCAACAGCCTCAAGTTCTCAGCAGCTGGCGACTTCCTGGTGGCTGGCCTCGGGCAGGAGCACCGGTACTGTCCCCGCTCCCCAGTGCTGCCTGGGGGCCCAACCCTTGCCTCCTCCGGTGCTCAGCGGAGAGTGACCCCCATCTCTGTCATCTACAGGCTGGGCCGGTGGTGGAGAGTCAAAGAAGCCAAAAACAGCATCTGCATCATCCCGCTGAAGCGGAGGGCCGCAGCCCCCAGCCCCGAAGCCCCCGACAGCTCCTAGCCCCCTGGCCCTGGAGCCACTGGAGCCGGCTCGTTAAACCCCTGTCCCTGGAGGCGCGCCCCGTGTCCTTCGTGCAACCATCCTTCTGGGACCGGCAGGGCGTGAGTGGGAGGTGTTGCATGGCCCCCTGACCCTGCTGGCCCCGATATTGTCCTGTGGCTCTACCCTCTGCGAGGGTCTGCCCCCTTCCCTCAGGTCTGGCCAGACCTGAGCTCTGGNACATTCCTGACTCCAGTTATTGAAAAAGCCAGCCTACAAAAACAAAGGAAAAAAAAAAAAAAAAAAAAAAAAGAAAAAAACCCAAAAAACCAAAATCACTTTATTTACATAAATTACAAAAAAAAAAAAATCACACTCTTGCTCACAGAAAAAAGTCTACTCTTAAAAACTTAGTTGGGCTCAAATACCTGGGTCCNGGGGACTATACGCACAGTGAGGGGAGGGATGGAGGGGGCTTGGGCCCAGCCCCACAGCGCTTGGTGGCTTTCCTGGGGCCAAAAACAAGGAGGAAAAGGTNGGGGGGGGCATGTGAAAGGCCCTGCACCAGGAAAGCCGAGTGGGCGATAGGGCGAGGGCAGCATATGCTGGCACAGGGGTCAGTGTGGAGGGAGCGGGAGGTGCAGCATGGCTCAGTGCAAGCGAAGCGTAACTTGGTGTGGCTTGGGGAGAGGGAGTGGTGGTGTGTGCCAAGGCTTGGTGTGAGGGACAGGGGAGTTGCACCATAGCTGGTGCAGGGGATGAGGAACGTGTACCACAGCTTGGTTCAAGGGCCAGGGGCTGTGCACTACGGCTCAGTGCAAGGGATGGGGGGGATGTTCACCGTGGCTTGGGGTAGGGGATGTGGGGTTGTGCAGCACAGCTCTCTGCAGGGGCTGGGGTGATGTGCACCATGGCTCTGTGCAGGTGACGGGGGGGATGATGTGCACCTCAGCTCAGCGCACGGGACAGGGGGACTTGGACCATGGTTTGGTGCAGGGGACAGGTGGACACGTACCAGGGCTCAGTGCAGGGGATGGGGGAATGTGCACAACGGCTCAGTGCAGGTGACGCCAGGGACATGCACTATGGCTCAGTGCAAAGGACAGGGGGACGTGCACCACAGCTCAGTGCAAGAGATGGGGGGACATGCACCATGGCTCAGTGCAGATGATCGCAGGGCTGTGCACCATGGTTCAGTTCAAGGGACTGGGGATGTTCACCACGGCTCAGTGCAAGGGACTGGGCGGGGATGTTCACCACAGCTCGGTGCAGGGACAGGGGGTCGTGCACCAGGGCTCAGTGCAGGGGACAAGGGATGTGCAACGTGGCTCAGTGCAAAGGAAGGGTGACACGTACCATGACCCAGCGCGTGGGACGTGTAGCTCGTGCTGGGGCAGGGGCTGAGCCTCCCGGCTGCCTCTGGACCCTGAGTGGGCCACGCTGCAGGCGCTGCTCTCCCTGGGGAGGGAGCCGGGGTGCAGTGCGGCCGCAGGCAGGAGCGGCAGCACCACGGCCTGGCCCCCCGTCCTTCACAAGGACGACGTCGTGGAATCCACCACCTCACGGCCGTTGCACACTGTGGGCACGTACTGCGAGGCTGAGCCTGGCCAGGAAGGCAGCAGTCAGGGGCAGGTTGGGGTCCGGCAGCAGCACCCCCAGGGCATCCCACTGCAGTAGGTGATGGGTGCCTGGGGAGCTCCATCCCCTGGGGCTGGGGTGGAAGGTGTCCAGGGCAGCCATGTCCCCCCAGGGTGCGGACAGGCCCCCGGGAGCGGTACCCCCCAGCAGACCATGCGGCAGCCTTGGGGCTTGCAGCCATGTGAGATGGGGCAGATGAGGGAGTGGGACAGAGCCAGGGATGAGCCACAGGGGACACAGGATCCTCTATCCCCCTGTTTCCAGCCATGCCCTAGTGTTCACCCCAATTTCCTTCAGGGGCCTGTGCTGGGGTGCCCCCATCTCCCTGCCAGGAAAAGGGTGCTGCCCCCAAGCCCTTCCCCAGCCCCTCTGCACTCACCGTGGGACTGGCTGGAGCCGGCAGCTGCCACACTGAACCGAGCGGTGCCCACGCGGTGGCTGGCCACATTCTTCTGGGGCTGGAAGAGTATAATGTGGAGCTTGGGGGTGAAGAGGCAGCCAAGGACCACAGTGCCGCTGAGGCTCACTGAGATGCACATGGTGGTGGTCTGGACCTGGAGACAGGGGTGAGCGTCAGGTGCTCCTGCTACCAGCCCTCTGCCCCGAGCGGGGCAGGATGAAGCCCTTGCTGTGGCACCGGCCAGCCCCCACTGGGCAGAGGCTGCTGCCTGCACCCTACAGGCACATTGCACCACACACCAGGTCCTGCCATCAGCTTGGACCCACTGGAGACCCAGGGGCAGAGAATGGGCACTGCCCTGATCGGGACATGCTGCTCCTGCAAAGGGGGTGCACCCTGAGCAGCACCCCCACCCAACCTTGCCAACACCCCTCACCCCAGTGCCTGCTCCCACCAGGGGATGCAGGTCCTCTCCAGAAGCTCCTGACCGCAGCCACCCCCATGCAGTCCTCCAGGCCTGGCCAGAACGTGGCTGGGCACCTTGCTGGGGCGGGGGTTGAGGTGCTGCAGGGTGCATCCCATGCTCCCCCATCCCCGGCACTGCTCAGCTCCCCAGGGACCAGGCTGGCCCTTGGGTTGGCATTCATGCCCTGGGGTGGGGGTGTGTGTGGGGGGGCATGTCTCATGCCTTTGCTTTGCGAGGCTGAAGGATGCCAATCACTCTGTGGCCAGGTCAGGGGGTGTCTCTGGAGGTCTCAAGGACATTTCCAATCCTCACCCTAGCAAACAGTCTGCCAAGGGGGGGCCTTCTCCCCAGGACTCATTGCCCCTCAGCCACAGCCCTTCAGCCACACTTCACCCAGTAATGAATGCCCCAATGCAGAGGTGACCATCACCAGGTCCATGGCCAAAGATCCTTCCCCAGGCCCATGCATCTCCTAGCCACAAACCCCATGGGGCCCAAATCACCAGGACTGCTCAGATCAAGCCCTATTAGAGCCCCCCCAAAACTCAGGCTCTTACTCGATAGTCGCTGGAGGTCACATAGAAGATGGGCAGGAAGGCCAGCCAGATGATGCATGTTGTGTACATGGTGAACCCAATGAACTTGGCCTCGTTGAAGTTTTCAGGACATTTGCGTGTCTTGAAGGCATAGACCGTGCAGAGGACGATCAAGAGGACATTGTAGGTGAGCGAAATGAGCATGTTGGAGTCACGGTTGTTGCACTTGAGGGTGACGATGTACCTCTTGTCAGGCTCAGTCTCCTTGCCTGTGCCGGGGGTCTCCACCAGCAGCCAGATGATGACGATGATCAGCTGGCAAGAGATGAGGGCCATGCAGATAACCACCTGCGATGTGGGGCTTATGAACCGGGGACGCTGGACCCCCTCCTTCACCCCGCTGAAGATCCTGGCAATGCGATTCGTCTTGGTCAAGAGGGCCGAATAGCAGACGGCAAAGGATGTGCCCAGCCCCAGACGCCGGAGTGTGCACACCTCGGTGGAAGGCTTCGCGATGAAGATGAAGGTCATGCTGTAGCACATGAGAACCCCAGTCAGGAGAATGTAGCAGAGCTCCCGGCCAGAGGCCTTCACAATGGGGGTGTCATTGTTCTTCATGAAGACTCCAAAAACGAAGAGGGTGGAGATAAAACCCAGGCAAGAGATAGTGACGGGACCAATGGCCCAGATGTCTTTCCAGCGGATGTACTCTTGGGGCAACTCATAGCAGCCATTCAGGGTCTCATTGGGCCAGTAACCGAGACCGCAGTCCATGCAGGTGAACTCATCCAGCAAGTACTCATAGGGCTGGCAGGGAATGCAGATCCAGCAGCATATGTCTCCGGGCTGCATGCTCTTTATCTCATTCTTCTTGCAGGGGTCGCTGCACTGGGACACAGGGATGGAGGTCTCAGCCCACGGGATGAGACTGGTGTTGAGGATGAGTCCCTCAGCCCAGTAGCCCACCTTCTGATACCAATACCGCCCGTCCACGCGGTGATAGTTGAAGATGTTGTAGCGCCCGATCCCATCACCATAGCGGTCAAATCGAACGATGCTTTTGGTGTCTGCTGGCCTGAATGGAGCTGGAGGGAGAAGAAGGGGAGATGGTGACTGCCATGGGGCAGGAAACCGCTCGCTCCCAGCATGGAGGCAGAGCTCCTTCAAAGGGTCACATCCCACCATGGTCACAGGCAAATGTCCAACCTGTTCCGTGCCTTCACTGTCATAATTGCTGCCTATGCACACATTAGGAGTAGGAAAGCAATGGTGGAGAACTATCTCCCCATGTGCCTAAGAGCTGGGCAGCCCCAGCCAGCTCTGCAGGGACAAAGAGGGCTATTTTGCAGCCTCCATGGCTCTCAATGACACCTGAGTAGCAGGGCTCAGCCCAAGTCACAGAGGACACACTTCTAATTCACCCCCGACTATGTAGGTCCCTGATCAAGGGTCTCCCTGCAGTTTAACCCCTGAAATGTGAATAAATCATGACACTTGCAAGTGAGGTCTCCAATGACCCACATTCCTGGAGGGGCCCCTGTGGGGCTGGTCCCACCCAGCTCTATCAGGATGGAGTTGGTCACCAGCTTCTCCACACTGGGGACAGAAGGCCTGGATTGTCTCCCAAGGGTGATAGTGGGCTGTTGGCATCCTGGGACAACCGCAGCCTGTGGCAAAGGGGTCCCCAGGTGTGGGCAGGCTGGAGGAACTGGAGGGCTTTGGGTCAAATATGGGTCTCCTTCCTCCTCCCTGCCCCTCCATCCATCCCTTTCCAGTTAGGCAGCCAAACCCTGCCTCCAGCTCTGGACTCACCATCAAAATTAACATTGAGCATAAAGTCCTTGTAGAACCTCTTGCCATTGACGGGCTTCATGGCGTCGCAGAGCTTGGTGGCATTGGGGCACAGCGCCTGGTGCATGTTGTGGAGAGAGTGAGCCATGGCGTAGACCGCATTGACCACAAACGTGATCTTGGACTCTGGCTCAAACTTGCCTGTCCAGAGGGAGTATCGGCTACAGTCCTGTGTGTGGAAGCTGCACTTGAACTTCTGCTCCCAAAACTCCCGAAACCAGGGGTTTCGGCTGTTATTGTAGGGGTTGAGGTTACGGAAGTAGGCAGCAAACTCCTTAATGGGGTAGGCTGCCAGCTCAATGGTGATGGCTCCCTCCGCCACCGCTTCGCTCCCGGCCACCACGCTCTCCAGGGCTCCCCACCCATCACTGGCCACCCACGTGAAGGACACGTTGGCTCTCTGGGCAGCTGCCAGCAGCTCCCGGGCGTCTTCGCTTCGGGTGAACAGCACGACCACTCTGGCATTGGGCTTCTGCAGCAGAGCCCGGACCACTCCATCGTAGGTCTTCTTGTTCATGGAGCGCCCCACCTTCTCCGAGGTGGCGATGCAGATGTTGCGCATGCGGGCTTCTTGCTCAAAGGCCTCGATCCCTGTCTCCCCGTAGTCACCCTCTGAGGCCACGGTGGAGACGTAAGTCCAGTTGAAAAAGCGGAGGATTTCTGCCATGGCTTTGGCTTGGTAGAAGTCTGGTGGGACAGTGCGAGCAAAGTAGTCATAGCGGGACTTGTCGCTGAGCTTGGCGCTGGTGGAGGCATAGCTGATCTGCGGGATCTGGAAGAGCCGCAGCAGGTTGGCCACCTGTGCGGAGGAGGAGAGGTGAGCACCCAAAGGTATGCCCAGCAAGGTATGTTGCCACCGGAGGACCCCTGCCCAACACCAAGTGTTGTGTGGTGGGGCGCAGCTGCTCCCAAGCATGACCGTGGGGGCTGATGAGCAACCCCCCCACACACCCAGGGGGTCCCAGCTGGTGGACAGATGGACAGACAGCACATTCACATGGTTGCCTGAGCCCTCAGAGGTGCTCATGTCTTTTATTTTTTTAATATTTCATGCTCTCCCCTCTGAAATTCGGGGCTGGGGGTGGGTAAATGGATTTGTGGCAAAAGCAGAACCCCCCACAGGTGACCTGTGGGTGATGCTCACAGGCAAGGAGAAAGCTGGGGTACTTGGCAGTCCCACAGCGCAGGGGGAAAGGCCTCTGGGAGCTGGGGCAGAGCCCTCCACCCAGCCCCAGGGGTGGTGCCGAGCTGGGCCTGGGGACCAGCGCCTGCGTGCCCCGCATTGGGAGCCCCAGTGGGACCGGCACCTTCCAGCCACTTGGCAGAAGCTCTTGTTAGCTTCAAAGGGGAAAAAAGCCCCACTGATGAGGCTGTTAAAAAATCAGGCTCTTCGAGCAGCAAGGAGGGGCTCAGGCGTGCCTGTGGGGCGGGTGAGCCTGCCCACATCTTGCTGCTCCCCAGGCGAGAGAAGCGGCTTAATTAATGTGGACAAATGATCTTGACGACAAAAAGTCTCCTAAGGGCAAGAAGGCCCCCGAGTGCACCAATGCCGCTGCCTGGCCTCACCGTACAACGGGAGCTGCCAGCGGGCCATGCTACCCCAGCACCGCTCACGCTCCCTGGCTAGCGCACGGGCTGCCTGCCCGGGGTCGGAACGGTGCCCCCAGCCATGGGGACACGCAGGGTCCTCCAGCAAGAGAAGGGACAAGCGCCCACGTGGGCTGGACCAGGCTGCTGCCTCCGTCACCCACCCCGGCTTCCTCCACCCCATGGCTGGGGGGATGTTGGGACCCAGGGACCGGCAGATGGAGTTCAACACGCCCCGGGGACTCGTTAAATCTTAGTGAGCATGTGGGCCACCAGTAGCCCCCTGGACTCAGCTGGCCCCTCCAGCTGCCTGCATCCTCAGAGGATGCTCTTCTCCCTGCCTAAGCCAGCCCCTGGGTCTGCAGAGCCACAGGTTTTGGGGACTGAGCTGCACCCCACCCAGGGTGACAGCCTGGTCTGAGGCTTGAGGTGCCTGTTCCTGTGGGAGCACTGGGGACGTGGGGGCAGCGGCTCCCTGCACCCACCCTGCTCCAGCCAGGCAGCCCTATGTCTGAGCCCCGCAGAGGCGGGTGCCCCCTCGCAGCTGGCTGCCCCTCATGGGCTGGGTTTGTGGGGGGGCAGAGAGGACAGTGCTCCCTTGTGCCGGGCAGCTCTGCCTGCTGGGAGCAGTGTCCCCACGTCCCCACTGTGGTGTCCCCGGTGCCATTCTGACATCAGGATTGTCACTGCCATGCCAGGGGGTGTATCTGACATCAGGAGCATCACCGCCATGCTGGGGGGTGTCCCAGCACCTGGTGGCCCACCCGTCCCACGGGGGACAGGACCCACAGGGCTGCAGGTGGGCCAAATCCCGCTCACGCGCCACAGTGGCCCCCAGGGACAGCCACCCACTAGGTGCCAGGGCACTGCAGCAGCCACCCCCCCCAGTACTATGCTGGCCAGGAGGGACCAGGACAGCCATGGCGCGGCTGTAGCCATCCAGGCCTGGTGGCGGGGGCAGCTGGTCCGCCGGGCACTGGAGGTGGCTGCCCGCAGTGCCTGCTGCATCCAGGCCTGGTGGCATCGTGCCGTCACCTGTCGGAAGGAGGAGCAGCGCCTGTGGGTGCTGGCGGCATACGTCAGGCAGGAGAGGGCCAGCGTCCTCCTCCAGGCCCATGCCAGGACATGGCAGGCCAGGGACCAGTACCGGCGCTGCCGGGAGGCAGCTCACACCATCCAGACCCACTGGCGGCAGCGAGGGACACGGCAGCGTGGTGGCACTGACGATGGCGTGAACCTGAGCATCGAGATCGTCCTGGACTGAGGAGCTGCGCTTGTCTCCACGACCCCGGGAGGGGAATAAACCCCCGTCCCCACGTGGGATGGATCCACTGGCTTGGGTCCCATGGCTTATGGCGGGTGGGGGTCTCCCCGCAGCACCTGAGGGGACTCCGGCCACCATCAGAGCTGCAGCCCCTCCACGGTAGCAGAGAGGTGGCTCTCTCAGGTGCCAGGCTGGCATTCCCTCCTCATTGCAGAAAGGGGTACAGCACCACCACGAGGGACACGAGAGCATCCCCGTGCCACACTGCCAGCTGCATCATCGCACTGCTACCGGGGTTTTACCCCCCCTACTGCTGTTTCTGCCGACCCCCCAGCCCCATCCAAGCCCCTCTTGCCTGGGGGGTACCTGGATGGAAACATCGCTGTAGGAGCCCCCGATGACACCAGTGATGGCGGTGGGCACGTCATCGTGGACGGCGTAGGAGCCATCGGGGCAGATGTGCTCAGAGCCGTCTACCCTGGTGAGGGAGGCGCGGACAAAGTCGAGGGACTGCTCGAGGGCGTAGGTGTCCTTGGAGCAGGTGTCGAGGATGTGGGCGCCCAGCCTCACCCCTGGCAGGATGCTCCCATCCTTGTTGATCTCGTCCAGGGCAAAGAGCATGGCCTCCAGGCGCTGGATGCCCCGGTGCTCGTTGATCTTGCCGCAGTCTTCGCTCCCTGCTCCTTTCTCATGGATGGGAAAGAGCCCCCCGATCACCAGGTCCCCGTCCGTGCTGATCTCCTTCTTGCCAGCCATGCCGTGCCTGGCGGCCAGGCAAGTGGCCAGGCGCATCAGCCACAGCCAGGCGGCCAAGGGGACCGCCATGGGGGGTGCTGGTGCCGGCCAGGGGACCCGCGCCACCCCGTGTCACCTGCTGCCACCCGTCAAGGTGAGGGTAGGCAGTCCCCAGGCATCGGGTGGCAGGAGGTGGCACGGCGTGGTGTCAGCGGGAGCAGGGTTGTGCTGCCCCGGCAGAGCCCTCGGCACCTGGAAAAGCGAAGAGAAAAGCTGCTGTGTCTGTGGGCTGCAAGGTGAGACAGGGACTGTCCCCAGGAGCAGTGCCAGTGCTGCACGGGTGAGCAAGGCATGAACTTGCCTGTGCCCCCACCCCAGTGCCCCCCCACCCAGGGTGCCCTTAGGAAGGAGCCCCCCACAAAAGGGCAAGCTGAGTGGATGCGACAGCTCCTGCAGTGACCCAGGACCCCCAGGACACCTGCAAGTGACGCAGACCCCAGGGGACAAGCAGGGCCGCAGGGACCAGTCCCCCCACAGCACTCCTGGGGGTGCACCCGCATGGGCAGGGGGAGCACAGAGCTGGCTCCTGCAGCAGCACCAGGCAGAGCAGCCTGCCAGGGGGCAGCTTGCTGGCCCCTAAAACATCAAGGGGCAGGGGAAGGAGCCAGGGAGATCACCCAGGGTAGGGACGACACCTGGGGCAGGGAGCCCTGGCTGGGCGGGCAGAGCCAACGCCAGCTCCAAGCCGAGCCCCTGACCCATGCAGCAGCATCAGGGGTGCCAACAGCTCACGACCTCCAGCCAAGAGCGCTGCCAAAAGCAGCCGGCCATGAGGACGCTGTGCCCACAGCACCCAGAAACCAGCCACCACTGTATTTTAATCCCCATCCCATACCCCCGGAGCCCACCCACCCTGCTGCTGCCCCCGGTGCTCCCCGTGGCACCCGGGCCAGAGCAGGGATGTGCCACTGGCTTCATCCTCCTGCAGCGATGTGCAGGGCGGGCTCCGGCAGCCACAGTGCTTTAGAGTCTGTTCTCTCACCACCGCCCCTTCCTTCCCTGTATACTAAATTCAGAGATTTCAGTAAAAGTAAGAGCCAGGTTTGCTGACTCCCTCTGCAGAAAGCACGGAGGCGCAGGGGAATCAAAGGCTTTTGCAGCAGGCAGGCCTTTTTTTGGCAGGAGATGCAGTCCCCTCGGAGATCAGTTGTCTTTTCCCAAACCACGGGAGAGATTTGTTTCCCATTTGAAGCCGACTGCTGAAATCCCACGGGGCTGGCGTTTCGGGGGCCGTGGGAGAAGGAGACCCCCCCTGACAGCCCAGAAACCTCAGGCTGCTCTGGCACGGGAAGCTGCCGGTGCCGCGGCGGGTCCCGGGGCTCACCCGCAGCCCAGCAGAGCAGGATGCTCATGGGGGCACATGGGGTGGGAGGGCAATGCCGGAGAGTGCTGGCCGCCCTGCATCCCTCCACAGCTGGTCCCGAGGCCGCTCTCCCTGAGCAGGAGCGGGGCACCCCTCGATGCCCCTGTGGTCCTCCAGGACAGGCGATGCCCGTGGCTGGAGGAGCCCTCCAGCAAGCAGCTGGAGCTGGTGGTGATGCCCAGGGGGATGCAGGCAGCAGTGTGGCACAGGGCGTAATGGGGTGGGGTGGTGAGATGCATGCAGACCTCCGCCTCCTCTGTGCCCCAAAGTGCCTGTCCCTGGGTGCTGCCTGCCTGCGACGAGCCCCAAGCCGGCTCAGGGCATCTCCTACCTGACCCCTCAATTTGAAGGAGTTTGGGGAAGAGGCTGAGGAAGGGTCCCTGCCTTATTTAGGCAGTGAATGCTTTTGAGGGACCCAGGGTTTCCTGAAAGAGGAAAGAGGCCGCAGGCACATGGATTATTGATGGAGCCCATTGGCGGTAGGCTAAGCCCAGCATGGGGGTCCGGCAGCATCGGGAGCCCAGCTCCTTCGTGTCCGGCTCTTCTGGGGCAGCTGGTAGGACCCACCAGATGAAAGGCACCTTCAGGCAAAGCTCTCCCAAAAGGGCAAACCATCACCCACCCTGCAGTGAACCCTGAGGGACGCCCTGAGCAGGGCTGCAGCCATCCCCGCAGCTGCTCAGCTAGGCTGGCATGGTGCTGGGGGGACAGCCCCGCAGGAACATCTGGAGAACATCTGGGGAAGTGAAGCACCCGGCAGGGCACGGCCAAGTCCAGCCCGATGGCCGTGGTGCGGCAGGAAGGCTTGGGCTGGCTGCTGGCAGCCTCCCCTCCCGAAAGCATCTGTGGGTAGGACGGGTGAGAAGGTGCCGGCTGCTCCTACGTGCCCCGAGCACTTCCCACCCACCCCTGCCAGGAGACGGGACCCTCTCCGACGCCAGCACCCTTAGGGGTGGTGTGGGGCAAGTGTGAGAGCAGCAGCGCTTGCTCGAGCCGCCATCGTCCCTCCCGCGGGGGTCCCCGGAGCTCCCACCGCCACCCAGCTCGGCCAGGACCCCCACACCTCCGTTCTGCCCCACGGCCCGCGAGGAGGCTGCCCACCCCATCACAGCCCCCCGAGGGGGTCTAGCCGAGCCACCCCAAATCCCGTCCCAAACCCGCCCTGGGGTCCGG
>WAAD01032120.1:117665-163289 GCA_013389945.1 Fregata magnificens | reverse complement strand
AGGCAGGACACAGGCAGGAGACGGCCAGATCTGGGCAGGACATGATCAGAGAAGCCAGGACACAGGCAGGACACGGCCAGATCCAGGCAGGACGTGACCAGAGAAGCCAGGACACAGGCAGGACACAGGCAGGAGATGGCCAGATCCAGGCAAGGTGTGGTCAGCCCGAGCCAGGGCACAGGCAGGACATGGCCGGAGCAGACAGGACACAGGCAAGGCACAGCCAGATGCAGGCAAAGGGTGGCCAGATCCAGGCTGGGCAGAGGCAGGACGCGGCCAGAGCAGGCAGGACATAGCCAGGGAAGGCAGGACCAGATCCCCTGGCAGACCTGGCAGGGCACAGCTCAGCGCCTGCTCCCCCGGCCCCAGAGCCCCCCGTCTCAGTGCCAGCCCAGCGAGAGGGGTCCCAGCCCCAGCCCCAGCTCCACAGCCGCAACCTGGTGCCCCTGGGGCCATTCCCCCCCTGCCCGGCACACTCCCCCACCCAGCCTGCCCCCTGCTCCCCAAGCCCTTGGGGGGCACCCAGGGGCCCAGCATCACCCCACTGACCCCTGGACTCCACACAGCCCCTGGCACTCACCGTTGGCCCAAGCACCAAGCTGGGGGAAGGCTTCGGACGATGCTCCCTGAGCTGCCTCCTCTGAAGGCAGAGGCAGTAGCTGGATTTAGTGTTCCAGGTCTCCACTGTTTGCTCAAACCCTTTTCTGGAGCCATTTGGCCGCCCAGGATCCCACTGTGCTGCGTCCCCATCAGTCCCATGCTGGCAGCCTGGCTGTCCTGGAGAGTTCTGTGACTCAGGGACAAGAACGGGACAGAGGATGACACAGGACCTGCAGGGATGGGCAGGGGCCAGGGGTGCCTCTGGGCCACCACCCCAAGTAACCACCTCACCGCCCCATGCCTCAGTTTCCCCACTGCCAGCTGCTGTGCTTGCAGGCTATGGGTTATGGCACTGCAGCAAGAGTCAGACCCACTCTGTCCCCCCAGCAGTCCTTGATTTGGTGGGGATAACCCAGGACCTCTGGCATGGTCCCCCCTGGGGTCTCATGGCACCAGGACCCCAGACCCCGCCGGCTCGTCTCCTTTCAAGACTGTTAGCACAGACAGAGCGGGGCACCGGGGAGAGGAGGGTGCCTGGGCCAGGGGACCTCGCCACCGCTGGGCGGGGGGGGACAGAGAGCCGGGGAGGGCTGGAGACGTGCCGTGCCAAAGGATGCTGGCACTGCCAAGGTCCCACTTCCCCCCTGGCAGATGGGACCTGGCACGAGCCTCGCACGCGCCCCGGCACCGGCTGCATCCTCCCGGCTGCTGCTTCGGCACTGCCGTCAGCAGAAGGACAATGGTGGGGTTAGGGGACAAGCGGCGTTAGGATCCGCTGCCTGGCTCCAACCCCCCCGGAGCCTCAGCCAGGCATAAATATTTCAGGGGGCTTGGCAGTTTTGTAATAACTGGCAACAAAGATAAACACCAGGAAGAGCAATATTTTTCCATGTGGGCTGGAGGAGTTTAATATTTTATCACTCAGAGCACAAAATATTTATGAACAATCTCATGTCAATCACTGGCTGAGGACTGATCATGACCTTTCCAAGCCAGGGAGGACACGTCCCCACCACCGAGGTACAGCCAGGCCTCCCCTCACCCTTGCACCCCCACCCCAAGCCCCAGTTTTGGGCCGCCACGTCCGACTGCCAGGGAACAAGCCTTGGGCTGCCGGAGGCACTGGGGGCACTGGGGCAGGGCAGGGGCTGAGCTCTGCCAGCCAGGTGAGGTGCTCCCTCCGGCACCTAACATTGCCCCGGGGCACTGTGGCGGTGATATCCAGGCTGCTCCCTTGTCCCCAGCTGGGGGACAGGGAAGTGGGACCAGCACAGGCAGCCCTACCTGCCTGCACCCCACAGCTGCGGGACCAGGCAGATGGGATGCTGGGGAGGCACTGCGCAGGCAGGCTGGTCCCCCCTGCCACAGGAGGAGCACAGCGGTGCCAGGCCCACCAGCAGCCCAGGGACCTGGCTTTACTGGTCCTACTTTCAGCAGGTTCCCAAGAGGAGCGGGGATGCCACCTCCCTCCAGGCCAGCCCAGCCCAGCTCGGCACTGTGGCTGGGACCCTTCCCTGCAGCCCCTGCAGCTTGCAGAAGCCGGGGATGGTCCCTGTGGCCCCGCTGGGTTGCCCGGGCAGGGAGCAAGCACGAGCAGCGGGGATGCAGAGCCCTCGGGCAGCTCCCTGGCTCGCTCAGGGGGCACGGGGGGCAGCCCACCGGCAGCCTCCACCCGCAGCCTGCTCCCCACCATGGGGCAGGACGGCGCGATCAGCCAACAGGCAGTGAGCAATGCCACCGGCCACCAGTGAGGAAAAGCATCCACTTTATTACAGACCCCAAAAGCGCCCATGGCAGTGCCAGGAGGACCAGGTTTACACTGGATGTTTCCATTTTTCAGCAAGGGGAAGGGAAGAGGGGAACAAACCCAACTGACCCTACTCACGGCTCTTTGGTGCTAGAAAACACGTGGCGGTGCGGCAGAGAGAAGCTGTGGGTGAGAGGAGCACCGGCAGAGACGAGGGGGGACACNCAGCAAATGCATTTCGCTGCCCCCCCCAGCCTGCACCTACCCCGCACCGCCAAGCGCTGCAGGAGACCCCCCCGCCTCCCAGCGTCCCCAAAACAGTCAAACACCCTTTCTGCAAAGAGGGAGAGCGGGTCCCAGGGGGAATCAATGACCAAAATCTCTTGACTGGAGAGGAAGGAGGTGGGAAGGGCGACTGGTTCCCAGTAACTCAGACCCCGGCAGCAGGCGAGGCAGCCAGGTCTCCGCTTCACTCTTCTCCTCTCTCGGCAGCAATGGGCTCCTTGGTCCACTTGTCTATGACCTCCTGGTTGCCTGCGTAGCCCACATCGGGCAGTAGGCCTGGGGCTCCCTCCCCGTCCCCGGTGACCTCCAGGTCCAGCTCCTCGAAGGAGGAGCCGCTGGCTCCCGACTCGCTGTAGCTGTGCTCGCTGCGGTTGTCTGCCTCCTCCCGGCCACGGCTGGCTGGGAAGGGCAGCAGGATGGAGGTGGCCACTGAGGTGTCTCTGCTGTCAGTTGTGGCCTCCATGCTGATGGAGCTCGTCTCACTCATGGTGTCGGCCCCTGGGATGGACAGAGAAGAGGAGGGAGTGAATGCTGTGGGAAGGAGGCAATGGGGATGGGGTGCCACAGCCTTCAAAGCCACCAGAAACGTCAGAGACATCAGGCCGCAGTGGAGACCAGCTCCTACCTCTTGTCACCTCCTGTGCCTTTGAGAAGTGACCGGGCCAAGACAAGCACAAGCTGGACTCAAGCAGCTCCCTGAAATCAGGGCACCCCCAAGCCGGCACAAACAACCCCCGGCTTCCCAGCCATGCCCTGACCTCCTGGCCGTGCCCTGGCCCCACTGATGATCTCTGTGCACACACCAAGGACGTGGCAAGCCCTTCCTTAGGGAGAATGCCTGGCCTGGGAACTGGGGCACAACCCTGCCCCCAGCATGGCACCAGGAATGAGGCGAGGAGCGGGACGCTGTGCTGCGAGGGTGACAGGGAGCTGCAGCATTGCTTGAGCACCCAAGGGGAAGGTGGCACGCAGGCAGGTCCTTGGATATGCCGCCATCAGAGGCGGGTGTACATCCAGCCTTATGCCAGGGCATCCTAATGCTGCCTTCAGCACCCCCTACAACCCGCTCCCGCTCCCTGCATGGCTCCCCCACAGCCATCAGCTCCGGCAGCAGTGCGAAGGCAGGCAGGGCAGCGGCAGATGGGACTTGGGGTGCCAGAGGATGGGGGGAGCCTTCCCAGCTCGCTCGGCACTTCTTCACGTCACCCAGCTGCCAGCCTACACCCCATCTCGTGGCTGAGTCCCCCCGGGGGCTGCCCCTGCCTGCCCAGGCAGACCCCCTGGCCCACCGCCCCCTCCACGGATCCCTGCCTCATTAGCTCGGTCGACAACGCAATTAAGGAGTTGACGAGACGAGCTTGTCAGATTGAGACCAGCAGCTCGGTGCTGTTGCCGGAGCAACCAGCCAGGAGATAAAACCCTCCTGTAAAACATTAATCATTGTTAATTATGACATCACAGATCCACGTGGTTAATTATGACATCACAGATCCACGTCACTGATTATGACATCGCAGATCCACATTGTTAATTACGACAGCGGCAGCAAACACCGGGTGGGCTCCTCCATCACGGCCCTCCCCGCTCCACCCTCTTCCTGCCTGCCTCGCACTGGCGGGAAGCGCATGCCGGGCTCGGCTGCTTCCCGGCACCTCCGCTCCCCGGGGGGCTCCATCCACGCCGGGCCGGATGCCCCTGCTGAGGATCATGCCCAGCACCAGGAGGGAAACGAGGAGGAGCCCCACTCAGCAGCAGCACCAGCGGAGGACCGCAGCTTGCCACCAGCGGGGCTGGGAAGTGGCAAAGAGGATGGTGACAACTGTGGAGGGCCTCCCAGGTGGGAGAGGAGAGCCCTCTCCTCCATGCTGGCTCCTGCCAGCATGGCTCCATCCCCAGCTGCCGGCACAGGGCTGCCCCAAGCTCCTGCACGCATCTCCAGCCTCCCCAGGCTCCTGCAGCTGGGGTGCCTGGGGCTGGGCTGCTTGCCCTCCTCCAGCTGCGCGGTAGCCACCGATCTTATGGAGGAGACCCACCGGGGAGGGAACTTTGCTTCCAAACGCTCTTAAATCCCCTTTTTGGATGTTTTTCTTCTCAGCCTGGGCAGCTGCGAGCAGAACTCCTTGCAAATGCCAGTCCTCTGCCTTCTGAGTGGCATCATCCCACAGTCCTGCCGGCTGAGCAAAGGCCGTTCGGAGAGGACTGAGCAGTGATAGCAGGATGAGGAGCAGCTGGGAAAGACCCACAGATGCAGCGTACCCGCTGCTTCATCCCACCTGGATGGTGTATTGGCTTCATCCCGCCCCGATGGCGTATCAGCTGCATTCCGCCCAGCGGGCACCCCGAGAGGAGTCTGAGTTTCCACCCTCTCGCCTCAGCTGTGGCATGCAACCACTTTGGCAGCTGGCACGAGCTGAGCCCTGGGCTGCTGACCCAAGCGGCACCTAGTGACCCGCCCATGAAAAGGAGAAAAGAACTGTCGCCCGCTGACACGTGCTGCCTTTGCTGCAGCATCAGGGAGCACCTCGACACAGAAACTACATTTACTCTAAGTTAAAAAGGATGTTCTGCATGCTGCCAGTGAAGCACTCACCAAAGGGGATGGCGGCCACTGAGTGGGTGGCAGAAAGGTGGGAGATGCTGTCCCACCTGGCAGGACCTTGGCAAGGCAGTGAGTCAGCAGGGAGCCTCTGGGAAGATGGAGGGCTGCGGGGGATGGAGCGGGGTGCGTGGCCCCTGAGCCCTGAAGTCAGCTAAGGGTTTGCAAGGTCTCTAGTGGGCATCTAAAAAAAAAAATTATCCAATTTGGCCAAATTGGTGGCCTGAGGTGACACGGACATGTTCCCACTTCATGACAGCTCACATCATTCACGGTCATCTTGTGTCCCTCTGAAACCCAGGACAAGAGCGACCCTGGCTCCCTCAAGCCATGCCTTGCCTGTGCAGCACCCCTCCCGCGTCACCCTGGGGGCCATTTCGGCTGGGAAGCCATCATGTAACCCCATGCCACAAAGCAAAGGAGCTCTTGAGAAGAGGAGCACCAGCTCGGGAAGGGGAAGACAGGGATGAAGACGACCTATGCACTGCTCCAAGCTGCCACCACGGGAAAGCACCGCTGTCCTTACCCCTGCAGCTGCCTCCCTCTCCCCTGCTCCGAGGGCAACAATAAATCAAGTCCCGTTTCCTTTCAGCCAAGCACTTTTTCACCGCTCTGTCACTTCTGATCATGTTTGAGCAGCCTCAGCTGGCAAATTTGCCCGTTTCAGCAGCCTTGCTCTCCTCCACACAGGATAAGGCTGGCTCTGGTGTGGCCACCCAGCCTGGCCGCGGATGGATGGCCAGGGCGGGCAGGGCAAGGGACGGAGCTGCTGCTGCTGGGGATGGTGCAGGATCAGCTCTGGCAGGGGGATGTGGCAGGAACTCCCAACTGTCCCCGCACAGCCTGGTGAGGCCAGGCAGGGAGTGCAGCGGGGCTCCAAGAGGGCAACCAAAGCCTTGCTGGAAGGTGCCTTGTGGGTGAGCAGGGGTTCAGCTCTGATCTCGTGGGCATAGAGGTTTCCGTCAGCCCTTGCACCCACTTCTCCATCCTGCCCCATGCACCTTGCTGGGTCCTTCAGCAAGCCGCTGCCCATCCCTTGCATCCCACTTCCCAAGGCCAGTCCCTGCACTGGGAGCCAGCCCAGCACCCGGATCCAGCGTGGCTTTTCCCTCTGGCATGCAGTGAGGTGCCGGTCGTCCCATGGAAACCCCCCTCTCTGCTCTGCTCCCCCAAGGATGGTGTAGCCATCCTGCTGTGCGTTCACTCAGCAGGAACGGGGAACCCAGGAAGTTTTAATTTGGGAAAAAGAGGCACAGGCCAGGCTGAAGCCCCACCAGGGTGTTGAGGAGCCCCCCAAAGGCCAGGGCCACCTAGGGAGATGGGAAGCCAAGCAGTCAACATCAAGGCACCAGCAGGGGATGGGTGCAACAGGAACCACTCACCCCATGCTGCTAACAAGCCTGGCAGGGAGCCAGCCCCCCCAGGCAGCTCAGCCCTGTGCCACCCCAGGTATCGGCATCCCCAAATCCCCCCCCAAGTCTCCCCAGGAAGGACCGGCTCCCCTCCCACATCGCCCCAGCAGGACACTGATGCCCAAGCGTCACTCGCCTGTTGGTGCACCCAGGCCCTTTCTTTCCCCCTGTTCAGGCAAATATTCATTGCCTCTGCCACTAAATAACAGACCAATGCTCCGCCAGGAGGGGCACAGCTCCCCCACACTTCCCAAAGCTCGCACACAGCCATCAGGAGAGGGGCTGGGGCAGGCAGACCAGCAGGAAGGCACAGCAGGAGCTGCCTGCTGAGACCCTTCTCGGGATGTATAGGCAGGCAGAACAGGCAGGGCTCTTCGGAGGACAGAAGGAAGCAGAGATGAGGCAGAGCACATCAGGGAAGGTGCCCCCCTGTGGGCTCAGTGGGTGATGCCATCAGTTGCACCCAGACACTGCTGGACAGACTTGGCTCCAGGAAAATGAGCACCTGAGACTCCGGACAGAGCCACGTGCTTAGAAACCATCTGTGTTCATGCCAGCAAGCCCGTGTCAAGAGGCTGCTTTTGTTTGCTTTCACCTTCCACGCGCCGCAGTGGGGTCACGCTGGAGAGCACGCTGCTGAGAGCGAGCTGGGAGCGAGGGCCCGCTGAGCACTGCGCCGATGCCAACGCCCCAGAAAATAATGAAGTACAAAACAACTAATCGTGATTGACACTGGCCCCCTGGAGACCCGTCAGCAGCCTTCCAAAAATGCTTCCTGTCTTTCCGATGACCCTGACAATGGCGAAGAAGGGAGGGAATTGGTGCAGAGGCAGCCGCAGCCCCCAGCACCTTCCTTGCGTGCCGAGTGTGTTCATCCTCAGCAGAGCTGCCAGCACCCTGCTCTGCGCAGAGTGGCGACAGAAAGCAGAGACCCTGGGCTGCGTCCCACAGCTTCTGCGGCCATTGGCTTTGCTCAGAGCCACAGGCACCCAGCACCTCGTAGGGTGAGCTCAGGAGCAAGGAGGACAGCAGACGACAGCCTAAATGGAGAGATGCAGTCCAAGGTCAGGAGGCTCAAGAAAACATATCCAAGCTTTTCTTGCACATCCAAGTCACTCGGTTCTGCCTGGCACCAGCCACACCAACAGGCAAGGAGAAATGGCAGTGCCTTCCGCTGGGAACCCCTGAAGTTTTTAATTCGAGGAAAGCGTAATACAGCTGCTGGCGGGGAGTTTCATGAGCTGTGACCAAAAGGTGCTGCATCCACACAAAGCATTACTAAATATGATGCTCGCTCTGAAATAGCACGCTCATTGCTGTCATTTCAGTATTTTGTGAGAGGGAGGGAAGAGCGGGCTTCATCTTCTGCCACATCAGGAGTGAGAGCCCAAGGCTGCCGCACATAAAGCATCCCCAGCTGCCTCAGGGAGAGAAAAAGGGGCTCAGCACCTCCCCAGTCCCCCCACTCGCCCTGTGAGGCAGCAGGGTGTCAGGGCCCCGCATCTGGATTTGTGCTGCTCAGGCATGGCCAGAGGGCCCGAGTGCCACCGGCAGGGACCACCACCCTCTCCCACCCTCCCAGGAGCATCCCAGCGCTGCTTGAGGAGTAAAAAAGGATGGGAAAAGAGATTGTGGCTTTCTCTTCCTCCAACTCAGAGGGGGTTGCACAGATTCCAGCACAGAAAATACTTGGGAAGGGAGGACCAGTCTCAATCCATAAGGCGTCATCTTCAAGTCGTTGTCTTCAAGGTGTCATTTTCAAGGTGTCTCCTTCAAGGTGTTGTCTTCAAGGCATCTCCAGCGAGCAGCTGGGCAGAGAGGAGATATGCTGGCTGCCCCCTCCAGCGGGATCTCCTCTCACACCGAGGCTCAGAAAACCCACGCGGGACTTTGGCGTCAAGACATGGAGCCTGAGGAGACCAGCTGCCGCCTCCCACCTCACCTCCCGACTTTGACCCTGCTGCTGAACCAGGGGCAGCCCAACAGCCGCTCAACCACTGCAGCTGGGGCAGTGCTGCTGGCAGCAAACCAAGTCCCTGGCATCAGCAGGCTAGCGGTGTTTGGACAAGGATACTCACTGGGCACCGTCTCCCTTTGCACAAGCCCAGGATCTTCCCACGGGGTGCCACCCTCCCCAGGTGACAGCAGTTGTGCTGGCCCAGGGCACCACGACATTACAGGGATGCAGGAGATCATGGGGACCTCCAAGATCCTCAGGCAGGAGCAGCACAAGCAACCCGAAGGCTTGCCGCCTCCTCAGCCCTCTCCAATGGCCGGAGCAAGGATGTGATGCCCTGCCAGACCCGGTTCTGCTGCTGTACCCAGCAATGACAGTGATCACAGTGCTAACATTCAAGCTCAACTCTTTAGTCTCAGAGGCAAGGCCAACTTCTCACAGCTATTATTATTTTAAGCTGGTTTTGTGCAGACTCAGCAGATGACACAGCATCAGATTGCACCTACAAAAGCTCATCTGTGCGACTGGAAGGGGAGCGGTGGTGGAGGAGCTGCCAAGAGCTGCTGCTGGGGAGCCCGGACAGGGGTCTCCCACATGAGAAAGTCCAACATCATTTGCCATCTAAAATTGGAAAAATCTTCCCAGCCCTTCTTCCAGCAGGGCAGGGGACTCCCCCACCGCGGGCATGCCGGCAGTGGCATCCCAGGGAAAGCACCGAGACAGCAGGGGCACAGGATAGCAGCTGCACTGAGCATCCTCCAGCCAAGCCACAGGGCTGTGCACCCCGAGCAGTGCAGAAAGGAGAACACGCAACTGCTGGAGCCACCGACCTGAAGTAGCTTTCACTCACACGGGTCCTGCCGTCCCTCTCCGAAACCATGGGGCAACCATGGGAAGGTGCTGGAGGGAGCGGGCTGTGAGGCGCCTTCAGCCAATCCAGGTTGGTGCCCAAAGCAGCCACCCTGAAGCAAGGCAGACAAAAAGGTGAAGAGCCGAGCAAGTGCCATGAAAACACGGGACCTTGAAGCGCTGGGAAACCGCTCCAATTAGAGTCTTCATTGCAGTGCTAAATGGACTGAGCTCCCAGAAAGCAATTTCCAGGCTTGCTTTTATGCCACATGCGATTAAGAATTAAAGCAATCCAAACCTGAAGATGTGTTAAATAAAATGACCAAACTCCCTGGGAGGCGAGGAGAGCCGTCATGGTTTTTTCATGCCCGTTACGCAAGCGCAGGCAACCCGCAGGGCAGGAGGAGGCGGCTGCCCCCGCCAGCGGCTGGCTCGGCCACGCCGTCCAGCACCCGGAAACGCTCGGCTAGCCAGCTCCCGCATCTCACAGACATGTGAGCACGTGGGCTGGCGACGGCAACTAGCATTTTGGGTTACTATAGCACTGCAGTTCTGCGCCTACAGCCATTGTGGTCCCTTCCTGTATGAATACATCCAGGCTCCAACAGATCTCACTGAGCAGATGCTATCGGGCAACTCCACCACCAGCTACAGCAACCTGGTATTTAAGCTCTTCGCAATCCCAATATGTAACAGATGAAGATGAGATCAAGGAAGATGTATATGAAAAGGAGAAAAACAAGCCCAGCTGCAACCAAAAGCTGCGAGATCCAGCTCTGCTCTCACAACAGCGGGTCAGCGGCTTAGTGGCAGCTTGGCCCTTGCCCCGATGCTGCAGGGGTGCCTGGGTGCTCCCTGAGGCGCGATGTGACACCTTGGGGACGGGATCATATCTCAGCCTGGGGTGAGGGGAAGAGGTGTGCTGACACTCAGTGGTTGGGCGCCACGTGGGTGCAGGTTGGTCCCTCTCTGCCTGCTCAGGCAGCAGCACCAGGGACACCAGGACCCCCGCCTTTGGGAGGGCTGATGCTGATCAAAGATGTAGCCCGTGTGTAAGCCACAGATACCTGTGATGTCTGTCTGGGCATCCTCGGCCTCAACTGCGGCAGCCCTGCTCTTCCTCTCCAGTTCTTTCATTTCAGGCACGTAGAAGTCCCCTTGACGGGCGAGGGGACACACGAAGTAGATACGGTCCTCCTTGTAGATCTCAATCCGGGGGTGGGCACACAGCTTCCTCTCCTGAAAGACAGCAGGTGACCGTGGGTCAGGGATGTGCCCTTGCCCCCTGCCCTGACAGCCCCCCACCACGTAGACCTGCCGGCCTGGCAGCGTTGCAGACTGACTTGCTTTGCCCACAGACATGGGGGCCCAGCGAGGAGCAGTGGGTCCTGTCCCAAAACTGCAGTGCTGCCTTCCCTATCACAACAGCCCCCCCACGTGTGCCAGGGCCGGTGAGTTCGGCCCTGGGGGTGAGCAGCCAGCTGGGCTCAAGGAGGAGACGCCGAAGCCCCAGGGAGACTCAGCTCCGCCGGCTCAGCCTCGTTTTTGGTGTGCTTATTCTGGGCTGCAGCGAGGGGTTTCGGGGAGCCCCGCAGCTGCTTTGCACGGACCTGCCAAGTCTCCGGTTCCTCCTGGCAGCACGGCCCCACGAGCGGGCGTAGCACTTCTCTGCTAATTAGTATAATCCAGAGCCGACAGCTCAAGCAGCTCCTTTCAGAACAGTGAGGGCAGGGGGAGTGGGAGATGAATCCCTGGCATTTCAGACAACTCCCCCTCCTCCTCGGCCCACCTCCCCCTAGCAGCACACTTCAAGACCTCGGCCCCCCCAGCCTGCCAGGGACCCATGACGGGGGCATGTCTGCCCTGGGCTGTGCCCCAGCCCACACTGCGCTGGGGCTGCGGGGACTCTCTGGGTGCCAGGGCTGGGCCGAGGAGCAGCTGGACCACTCTTGCCACCCCCTCCTCGCCCGCCTGCCCGCCAGCTGCTCACTGGCAGAGGGGGCGGCTGATTACAAGCCGGGTGAGAAGGGAGAGTGTCTCTTCAGCAGGTTTTCTTTTTCTTTCTTTCCCCTTTTCAAATCACTGACAGCTTTTATTCAACCCTGCAACCACCCTGATTATCCTCCTCCTCCTCCCTGCCCCAACTATCCTCTTCCTCCTTGCCTAAACTGTCCTCATCCTCCTTCCTGCCACGTCCCACTTGGCATGACTTGCCCAGACATCCTCTGGCAGGGTCCCTGTCCCTCCAGGGCTCTCTGAAGCCAGGGCTGGCCCCTCTCCAAGGATAAGCTCCATGGACATAACAATCATGACCTTACAAAAGCCTGTTCATTCCTGACCCCCTTCACCCCTGGGGATGGACCAAGCCGATTTTGAATCATTTATTTCCCAGCGAAATGCCGGCACCGGGCAGAATCCACAACAGACAGGAGCCAATGTTGACCTTCTCCCTGGTGTGGGCAGCAAGGCCACCTGGAGAACCACCTCCATGCTGGCAGGATGCTGCACAAGCACGACAGGGAGAAAACCCCATGTGAGCCTTTTTCAGGTCTATTTTCCTGGGAAAGCCTGCAGGAGCTGGCTCTGTGGAGCCCCAGTTTACCCAGCAGCACCACGGCGGCAGAAACACGAACCCCAGCAGAAGCTTTATCCATCCTGTCTCAACGCCTTCGAGCCTGAATTTCAGCAGAGTCCTTTCTCCAAATGAGGAGGAACGACATTTGCAAGCCCCATGCCACAGGGACGCGCAGGGACGCGGGCAGGCTTCCAAGGCACTTGGAGCCCGGAGTTCCCACTCGCAGGCAGGTGAAACACTAACACACGCAGATCAAAACTGTATTAAATAAAAACAAGCTGGGCTGTTTTTAGCAGCAGAGCAGAGGCGGCTCATATCACTCCTGCTTTTTCAGCAACAACGCAGACAAGAACCCTCCCCGCCGCTCTGCCCCTTGCTCTACCAACCACAAGTCCATCAGCCAATCTTCAGCTCGGTTCATTGTTTTAGGTTACTGCAACACATACCAGAGATAGGTATCTCCAAGATTTGCAAGTTTTTTGGATGCACCCAGCTGGCCCTCCACCACTTAATGCAGATGGGGACAACTCAAAGGATCTTAGAGCAAACAAACCTTCTACTAAATTCTTATGAGGTCTCTAATCAGTCTAAAACCTCAGGGCTCCAGTCTGGCCTCCAAGACATCCTGAACTGACTTCCCAAAGCCCACCCTGGGATTCCTAAAGAGCTATCTGGGACGTACCCTTTCACTACAATTTATCTAGGCTGCTACAACTCCCCTTCCAATTACACAGCCATAGCAGTGACTCCCCCAAAGCACAAACAATGCCCCCTCCACGCACACAAAATGTGGGAATTGTGGCTTTTTAAAGAAAAAAAATGCACACCTGTATGAAGAGCAGGGTCCCGGACTGGCTCTTGAGCCAAATGCTGCTTCACACTCAAGGATTATCCTATAAGAGACGAGGATGCTCCACTCTGCCAGGGTGGGAAGCAGCTTTGTCTCTCTGAAGCCAGAAGAGCCCAGGTGCCCTGCAGCCAAAGCCCACGGCCGTGGACCAGGTCAGTGGGACAACACTGAAGTGTCCAGACACTCACTGTCAATACCAATGCCTGCCTTGTTACAGACAGCTACAAGGATGCTTAATACTTGACTTCTTCCCAGTTCACCCAGGGTTTTCCCCAAAAGGAAATGGAGGGAAACCAGAGCCTGGTGGTCCTAATTTATGCCTGTACAAATCAAGTTGGGAGCCAGGCTAGCGAGCTGGCCTCTGCTTCTGTGCTTCTTCCTGGAGCAACCCAGCTCCTGGCAGGGCTGCTGCAGAGCTCAGCACTGGCAGCCGGGCTCAGGAGAGAACAACGTCCTCAAGAAGGAGCAGGGAGGTGGCAGCTGGGAATGCTGTCCTGTCCAGGCTGGGACCACAGGGATGAGGCTGCATAAAGACTTGAGGAAAGGGCACAGGCGATGAAGTGGGGAGCCAGGACAACAGAAGTGGATAAGGGCATCATCCAAAAAAATGGATAAGGGGATCATCCAAAGGGGATGCAAGGGAGATCACCCTTGTGATCATCCCAAAGGAGATGAGGAGGCAGGCAGATGCCAGGCAAGCACAGGCAGAGGTGCAGCACAGTGCAACCAAGAGGCGGGCGTCAGCACACGACAGAGTGGCTTTAGGATTATCCCAGCAGAGAGGAAGGCTGCAAGGCTGCTGCAAGGGAAAGAAACAACCCAGAGAGACTGGAGAGCAGAGTCCAAAGGTGAAGGCGTAAGCAGAGTGCAAATTAGTGAAGGCTCAACAACATGGCAAAACAACAGAGACACTCAACAGGCAACAATACACTCTGCAGCCGAGGAGGAAGCCCTTCGTTAACTGTGCAGCTAAGCCAACAGATGGAGCAGCAAGGTGGACGTGGAGTTTGCAAGGCAGAGCCCTCGAATCAAATAAAATGCAGTCTCACACGGGCGGAGGAGCTCAGTGAGAGGTGAACAGTGGGATGCTGATGGCATCGGGGCCAGGCTTCTGGCTAGGACAGCAGGACCCAGTAAGTAGGGCAGGGAAGGGGACTCATCCCTTCACAAGGTTGTGCTGTGCCACCTCCCTTCTCAGCCTCCACTGGGAGCTTACCCTTCCTACGGCCAGCAAAGATGGAGGTGGCAGCGCAGCACACAAGCCTTATTTCTATGCAGGACCCTCCACCGGGCACCTGAAGCATGGGATTTATTGCACGTAATCCATACAGTCAAGCTACACATACACAACAAAGGCCAATGCATCCAGAGCCCACCAGTTCAGTCCTGACATGCACAGCAGCTCCGGCATACTCCTGCTATGTCAGACCCAGTGCTTCTCATGAAGCCAACTCCTTCTTGGCCCATCCGAGGGCCGTGGTGGGGTGCTGCTCACCATCCTCTTGGAAACAAGGGTGTATGTAGGGGAAGACTCTTGCACTCCTCTTTCCCAGGTGAAATAACACCCCACCCAGCCTTTACCCCTGGGTTGTTTCCAAATCACCCACCACCCCTGACTCCCTGTAGGACTTTCTCCAGGTTGGCCTCATCCCTCTAGGAACAGAGCATCCCACAGCCTCGTGCATCAGAAAGGACAACAAGGATTATGCACTGAACCAGCATTTTGGAAGACCTTCCCCAAGTAGCGGGAGGTGGCACCTCCCCAGCAGCACAAATTTTCCTCTCCCCACTTGTCCAGTAAGGAATAGACCCCACCGTCTGCCCACGGAATGACTTGGGCATAGCCTGCCGGCTGGAGGATGCCCCCACTTCCCTGGGCAGGCAGGAGAGCAGTCCCAGGGCTACAGGACATGCGACGAGGGGGCTGAGACATGACCTGCAGTCATTAAAATCCCAGCAGAATCGTGCCAAAATGGAAGGAGGTGGCAGGGTGCTCACATCGTGCTGTGCCCCTCAGCATCTGCTGGGAAGCAGAAGGTGAGCCGGGGCACTGTGAGGACTGGCTCTGTCACTCTGTCAGGCTTGTCTGCTCAGGAATTTAAATGCCACCAACTGGATCTGCTTGATCTGCTTCATCTCCCACTGCTGGAAGAATTCAGCTTGTTAGGAGACCAGCAAACGAGCCTTGCGGACGCTCTCAGGATCCTCACCATGCCCAGGCATGCTGGTGCTCAGGCTCCAGCGCAACTCAGTGCCTGCCCTGACACTTCTAGGGTCGCTGGGAAGGCAGTGGGGAGGCAGCTGCTGTCCTCGCCCCGCTTCTGCCCACGAGCCCTCTGGCCCCACAGCCCCCCTGACTCGTCACCGAGACCTCCTGGCATGGCTCACAGGGTGATGGTTAAGCCACGCCAGCCCGCTGGGTCACCATTTCAAGGCTGATGTCTGTGGGAGCAGTAGGGAAGATGCTTTTCATGCCACCACCGAGCTTCCTGCTGGAGTGGGGCCAGGGGCTGAGCTCTCCGTGCTGCCCAGAAGCTCCTGGCTCCGCTGCAGAGACGTCCACCTTGCGCCCCAGCCGCCAGCGTGCCATACGTATACAGTCATCGCCTGCGCCTGTCACCCACCCCTGCGGGAGGACCTCCTGCCTGCAATGCGTAAAAAAATGCCCGTAAAACCCAGCCAGGACTGGAAAAGCCCCGGGGAGCAAGCGACCGGTCACTTGGCAGACACTCCCCCTCTTCTTCCTCAGGGGCACCAGGCAGCCCCCTGAGCTGCCCTCCCTGCCACTGGCCAGGGACGCACCCCCCAGAGATCTGCCGCTGGGCACTGCCAAAAAGCTGGGACAGGCTAGACCCTGCCAGCCATCAGGAAAGCAATGGCACAGGATCCAGCCTAAGCATCAACTTCTCTCTGCACAGTCACAATCAAAGAACAGCTTCCCAGAGAGGCCGATGAGCCCATGGCCTGAGCCTGCACCAGGAGGGGACCTGGACTCAAGGAGAAGCTGTGGGTTGTTTACCAGGGGCTCAGTTTGGCACAACATACCCGGTGCCGCTGCTTGCCTCTGCTCTCATGGCGATGGGATGCACCGCCACCGTGAAGCAGAAGGGCGCCAGGCACACGGGGCCAGCTCCATCCGCATCCTGCTGCAACCCTGGAGCAACACCAGCCACACGAGGGGATTTTCCGCAGGCAGCTGGAGAGTGGGGTCAGCCTACCGCTGGGTTACAGACGGGTCCGCCCTGCTACTGAATTGGACTGGCAGCCTCAAGTATGATTTGCTAAATGCCAGTGATACAGAGTGGGTGTCTGGCTCCCGCCCTGGGCAGAGTGCAGGGGGGATGCTAAGGGACACACCTCCAGCCCCCCTGCTGCACCTGGACTCCCCTCCCTCCATTTATTATGCAGCCGCACCTCAAAGAGGAACAGATGGTGGGTGTGAACACATGGGGGGCTTGTGCCCATTGCTGGGGGTTGCTGCTCGCCAGGGGGGCTCACCAGCATCCCACCGGCCAGCCAGCCAGAGCATCATCACACCCTCACTGCCACGAGCTTCCCCTTGCACGTGCCACAGGCACTTGGGCTGCTCCAGTTAGTGCCAGCAAGTCAGCTGGCACCCAGCAGAGCGTGGAGGGAGCCCCAGGGGACCCACCAGCCCCGTCCCTACACGCCAGTACCTCGTGCCTGCTCTGGCAAGACAACTCCCCCACGTCTTGCTTCCAGCCAGAGGCATCCATCCTCTCCTCCTCCCGGTGAAGGGGTCGGACGCTTTGGTGCCAGGGATTTTAAAGAAAAAACAAAACTGCATGGAGCTGAAGGGCCCTAAAATCAGCTGCTAAAATTAGAGCTGAAACTGAGCCACCAGCTAGGACCGGAGGGAGCGCGCTGTGTGCCACATCCTCCTCGCTTCCTCACACGCTCCACGTTCGGTGTGTCATCCCTGCTTATCTTAGACCATGGGTGCTAGGTAGTGCACAGAAGCCTCGCAATTCAGTTTGCACAGTACCCTTTGGCGCTCTCCCAGTTCAGCCAGGGGACAGACTCCTTGCTGGGCCATCCCGCCATCCCAGACCCAGACTGGGGATGTCCCTGTTTCCATTTCTCCTTGCCCAGACAGCAGCTTGAGGTTAAACACCGCTTTTGTCCCAAGTCCAAGCTGATGAAAGCAAAAAAAATAAAGGCACCCCTTCCTCCCTGGGTTTCAAACTTGGTTTCAGTGTGCGCTTGCAGCCCAGAAAGCCAAGCGTCTCCTGGGCTGCACTACAAGCAGCGTGGCCAGCAGGTTGAGGGACGGGATGCTCCCCCTCTGCTCTGCTCTCATGAGACCCCACCTGGAGCACTGCCTCCAGTTGTGGGGTCCCTGGCACAAGATGGTTGTGGACCTGTCAGAGTGGGTCCAGAGGAGGCCACGAAAACAGTCCAAGGGCTGGAACACCTCTGCTACGGAGAAAGGCCGAGAGTCAGGGTTTGTTCAGCCTGGAGAATAGAAGGCTCCAGGGAGACCTTATTGCAGCCTTTCAATGTATAAAGGGGGCTTGTAAGAAAGATGGAGAGAGCTTTTACCAGGGCATGTAGTGACAGGACAAGAGGCAATGGTTTTAAACTGAAAGAGGGCAGGTTTAGATTGGACATAAGGAAGAAATGTCTTATGATGAGGGTGGTGAGACACTGGACCAGGTTGCCCAGAGAAGCTGTGGATGCCCCATCCCTGGAAGTGTTCAAGGCCAGGCTGGACCAGGCTTTGAGCAACCTGATCTAGTGAAAGATGTCCCTGCCCACGGCAGGGGGGGGGGACTGGATGATCTTTGAAGGTCCCTTCCAACCCAAACCATCCTGTGATTCTGGTCCTCCCTGCTGAGCCATAGCCTGACCACGGGAGACAGGGATGAAGCCTGGGTGCCCGGGGCTGCCTGCCAAGGGGCAGGAGTCAGGCAGGGGCTGGGGAGGAACCATCAGCCCAAGAGATGGCTTGGGCAGAAGGGAGGACAAGTTGCTAGAGGGAGAGGAAGGCAGACGTGCTTTACACCAGTAATACCTTAATACCTCAAGCGTCAAGGAAACCCCAACATCTCAGCTTGCAGCTCAAGCAGGGTGCACGTGGACCAGCAGGCCCTGCCTCCCATCACGGCCGGTGCTCAGAGCCAGCTCCAGCACACGGCACAGCCGCGAACACCAGGCTGCTGAGGGCTGCAAAACAGCTGCTGCTTCCCAGCCTGGAGAAACTCACATTTCAGAGGTGGTGAGACGGCTCCCACGCACGTGCACTTTACTTTGAAATCCTCCGGGCTGCGAGGTGTTTCGGAAACAGAAGGTGATATTATTACCATCAAGAAAAGGCCGTTTTCATCAGCCAGCAGGAAGAACGAGTGGCACCACCGGCACTACAGCAGCGGAAATCAAACTCTCACCAAAGAAAAGCAAATCCTCCAGGTAGCAAAATGCAGCACCTGGCAATTAGCACCTCCCACACCCTCCACACTAGCACGCTTCCCCCGCTTCTCGCAGCAGGCCCCCGTCCTGCCTGCAACCAGGACACTGCCCTGCCGACGCAGCAGCGCCGTGGCTTCGGGACAGGCAGGTGAAAATCAGCCCTCAAGATCCTCTCCACAGCAGCGAGAGGGAGCACATTTGGAGCCGCGAAATGCCAGGCTTGATAGCTGAGAGAGTTTTTCATTTTCACCTTGGCGAAGGCAGCCTGCCATGCAATTCACACCGTGCCGGCCTGCCTGCCTGTGTTTTCTGGGGCCGAATCACCCAGCTGCTCTCGCCCCGGTGGAGCCGCAGGAGCTGCAAAGCGGCAGCTGTCAGGCATGACCAAACCGAGAGGCGAAGGAATGAGCCCGGATGGCTTGGTGGGTACGGGAGGTCCCAGCACCCCAAGAGGGCTGACGGGGACCAGGCACAGGCTCCTAGGTCGTTGCTGGAAGCTGCTGTGAGAGTCGTGAACACTCTTCTCCTCCCCGGGATTGAGATGGAGATTCCTTCCCAACCTTTTCTCCAGCAAAAGGGAGGAAGCTCCAGCCCTGCCTTGCTGCAGGCGCAGACGTGCTCCGGACCTCCTCCCCTTCCAGCACCCACTTGAGCTGCGAGAGAAATCCTGCAGCACATCCAGGAGCAACCCCCATCTTCAGAGACAAGCCGGGCAGCAAGTCCCAGTGAGATAAAACCTTTCAGAAAGTAGCCACGGGCAGCCAGAGCCCCCAGCATGGGGGAAGGATAAGCCCTGGACAAGCCTGCCAGCCTGGACATGCTCAGGTACATTAGTCTGTGTGCTTCCAGGGGCATATTTTACTGCCCCCAACTACGGGAATGGCACCTGCAGAATAAGGAGCAGATGGTGCAAACACACACAATTCATGGGGCTTGGGTCCCCCCCGGTGTCACGGTTATTTGGTAGTAATTAGTCCTGGAGCAGAGAGTTTCAGAAGTGAAGCAAACTTTTGCATTAAAAAAAAAAAATAATAATTTTCCTAAAAACTCAGTGCTTTCCATGTCCCCAAGTTCTGCCTTGCTCCTCTACCCGCCACGGGTAAGCGAGGCCAGCTGGGGAGACGGTTCTCACCAGCTTCCTGGAGCTCCAGTATATGTTCTCACACTCTTCCTCCTACCTGACCCCAACCAAATCCCTTCCTCTCCTCCTCCTTCCCCATCACTGCCACACACAAGCTCTCTGAAGGGGACTTTCATTTTAACTACTCAGAAAGGTCAAACACTGGATTTTCATTATAAAACAAGAAATCCACATAAATCCACATAATCTCTCCTCCCCTGAGGAACTAGTCCTGTGTTCCCATCCCCATCCCTAGGAACTCCATTGCTACGGGAGCATGCAGGTCAACAGTTGTGTGCAAAAGGAGGCAGATGAGACTGCGGGAGAGGAGGACCACAGCTGGAGAGGGCTGCCTCTGCTTCAGAGTGCAGGTCTCCAGGGACCAACGCTCTTCTTCCAGCCCTCAGAGGATGCTTTTTCAGCATTAATCGCAAAGCTGAAGAGGTTGATGCAATGATCTCTGCCATCACGGATGACTGGAGTGATGCTAAATTGCTTTGCCTGCTCTGTTGCCTTGGCGAGGCTGCCAGGAGCAGCAGCTGTGGCAATTTCTCTGCCTCTTGTCAAGGCAGGGCCTTTCAGGAAAGGAATCATTGCCCAAGACGGTCTGCCTGTCCCGCCTCAGCCAGGCAGCCCACCGCACTGCAGCCTCCCACCCTACGCTAGGCATCATACAGGTAAAAAGAGCCTCTTTGAAACATGGGTCTTCATTAGGCTGCTCACAGGGAGAGTAAGGCCTAACCTAGAGTACAACACCCCCCTGCAAGACACCCAACAACAGGTTGTTTCTTGTGGTGAGAGATCTTCTTCCACGGCTAGCTCACAGCTGAGAGCCTGAAGGGCTCCTCATCCAGGTGGACATTCCCAACCCACCTTGATGGCTTTATCTCCCGGTCCACCGCTCGCTCCAATACTTGCCCTTCTGCAACAGGGACGTCCACCAGTGAAGGCTTGTCGTTCCCAACCTTCTCACACAGGTCCTCACCCGTGATGGGTCCTGTGATGAAACCCTTGTGCGGCAAAACCAAAGTAACAGAGATGGAGCAGGAGTGCCTGCTGCCCACAACACATGGGAGCTCTCGGTCTCCCGAGCCAAGGTCCGGTCCGCTCCCCGCAAAATCTCAGCCCTTTCCTCTTGTTCTTTGGCTCCACAAGCCATCCTCCCGGGATCGCGGGCTCTCCAGCTGCTCTTCCACAGCTTGTTTGTCACCAGGACAAACTCAGGACATGTGTCACAGTAATGCCTCTGGGAAGAAAATGGCACAGTGGAATACCCCCCATCCCTTCCTACCTCCTCGAACAACCTTGTCTTTCTGCAACGCCCCTGGCTCCCAGGCTTCATGGAATATATTTCATGATGAGGTAAGCTCAGCCTCACACCATCCCTTCACAGCTGAGAAAGCTGAAAAGGGAAGCTGAAGAACCTAACCCTGCTGAACTTGCACAGACAAAGCCACCAGCAGCCCGGAGCAAAGCCGGGATGCAACCACCTGATTCCCCCCCCACCGACAGGGACTTAATGTCAGGCTTATCGGCTTCATTTAGAAGGCAAGGAAGGCCACCAAAGAGGAAGATCGAGCGGGTTTCAGCCTGATTTGCTGAGGAATGGGTAAGATGATCACGACGTCCATCAGCATGTAGCTAGTACAACACGTCGGCAAATCTGACGGCAGAAAGCAAGTTTCCAGGACAGGAGGATCTTCCAAGCTATTGGCTAAGTGCAGCCAACAGTGGAGAAAGACTGTTTGACCTCCTGCTCAGGGAGGCCCAGGCTTGCCTCGGGTGACAGGGATCCCTCCCAGGCTCTCTGCTGCAGGACACTTGCCCATGGGCCACTGCTCACCCTTGGTTCACTGCTCCTCCTGCTCCTGCTTCTCCTTCCCGTGCCCCGGGGACAGATGTCCTTGTGTTTTAAAAGCAAGCCAGAGCCCAGGACAAGCACCCTTCTGAATTTTTATAAATGAACAAGAGACATTTCCCCACAGGCTTCCAGAAAAGCCGCCTTCAAACCCCCCAGTCCAAGAGCTTGCACCTCTACCCCAAAAAGCCAGCAATCCTGCGAGGCAAAGGGCAAAGAGCCAGCGACCCTGGCGAGCCCCAGCACGATGACAACTCCCGCCAGTGAGCTTGGCTAATGAAGTCCCCAGAGCCTCCAGCCACTACATGCTGCTGGCAGTAACGATTTGCCCAAGGAAATCCCCAGTGCAAACAAACAACGCTGTCGGGCAGAAAGCAAAATGCAAAAAGATGGGCAGGTTGCCTGCAATGCGGGAGGAGGTGGAAACGCAGGCAGAGGCGAGGAGGGGGTAAGGGAGGCGAATGAGCAGCACCACGCAAATTCATCAGGGACCTCAGGCCAGCCCCACACGTCCTCAAGCAAGGATAGGCCATTTTGGCGGCTGCACACGCTGACCGACCTCTCCAACTGCCCTGCCCAGAGCAGGCGTGGGGAGGCAAGGTGAGGCTGGGTGCCTGCCTTTCCTCTGCAGCCCTCACCCCCTCCTCCTCAGCCTGCCACGGATCCCAGCGCAGGGTCCCAGGGGGCTCATTACCTTGGTCTGGAGAGAAGAGCGCCTGCTGAGCACATCGCTGCGGTGTGCTGGGGCACGCGGGGAGGCAATGACTGGCGGTGCCAGCAGGGACACAAGCCGAGTGCCTCCAAAGCCAGGCACTTCTGCCGGCAACAGAGGCAGCAGGGGAGGGGAGCAGCTGCTTTCAGAGACCTTTGCAGTCTGGCGACTGCTCCTCCGCCAGCACACGATTGTGAGTTTGACTGCGCAGATCAATCAGGAGATTAAATCAAAGCGAGTTAGGCAAGGACAGAGCCCAGCCTGACTCTGCCCTTCCACAAGCCTACAGCTTTCCAGGTCCTGTATGCTCCCAGAGGTGCTGCATGAACCAGGAAAGCTTCAGATACTCACCATGCTGCTTAGCTTTCCAGGTCTTTCCCTGCCAGGGAGCCACCTCCCCATCTCCACCACTGCTCCGCTCTCCCGGGTACCCCAAACCATGTGCAGCCCTTTGTAACGTCATTGACAGCAGCACATCAGCTGATGCTGCAGCCACCAGCGCTGCCCTGGATCCTCATCAGTGCCCCCTGAGACCCGGAGGACACCCCTCCTCTTCCCAGTGCCATGGTGTCCTCCCTCAAGCTCTGGGTACCTGGAGAAAGGGGAGGGCTTTGGGGAAGCACCTCTGCACCTCTGTCCCCATCCACCCTTCCCCAAGCAGCTGCAGCTCATCATGGGCAGGGAGTGGGCTCTGCCCTGTGCCACTGCAGCCCTGTCCCAGGAAGGCTGCTGGGTGTAGGCTAGCAAGAGAGGAGGGGTTTGGACGCTGGTTCTGTGCCCCACGGCACAGCATAAAGCCAGAGCTGAGCCGATGCTATGGGTCACATAGTAGCTCCCGCCGGGAGACACAGCTTTGCAGGGGAACTGGTGAGAGATGCAGGTGAGGGCTTCTTGGGGAGGCAGGAACAAAGCAAGTGAGGGACAAGTGAACATGGCACCTAGAAATGCACGTGAGAGAGGAGGAGGAGGATGCAGGAACAGAGAGAAGCCGATGGCTGCACTCCTCCACTGCGAGCCCACAGCATCAGGCAGCCCCTGCAGCCATAGCAGCTGCTTCTGCTTTGCTCATCTCCTGAACCGCTCAGTAGAGAAGTACCGGAGCAAGTCTTTCACCGACACTGACCTCTTGATAAGCTTTTGCCAACTCACGGTCTGGTTACTGTACCACTGGGCGGACGTTACCCCAAGCTGTGAATCTGCATGGCGTGAAAAGAAGAGCAGCTGGCCACAGCAGATGATAGATATCTACCTTTCTGCATGTCAAGGAGCTGCCATCAGCTCCCAGCAGAAATAAAATCCAGAGGAGCAGCTGAGAGTAACTGGCCATCCAGCGGCAGGGAGAAAACGCCGGTGTCCACAGTGGGAATGAGGCCACGGTTTCCCTCCCTCCAGCCTTCCCGGGGTGCCTTACAACCCCATGGAGCGGGAACAGAGCCTGTCAGCAAATGCATGAAGCCGGCAGGCAGCTGCTGACAGGCCCGCTCTGTGAACAGCCACAGCGTATCCTCTTCATCCCCACAGGGCCAGGACACCCCTCTGGGTTTCATGTGAAAGGCAACAGCCCCCAGCACTGCACTGGGACAGGGACTCCCAGACCGACCACTCTCCCAGCTGCATTGAAGGTCTGTCCTTGACATTCAAGCAGCACTTTTGCCTTAGGATCCACCCTGCAGAGCTGTGAAGATAAGGGAAATGGACACCGTAACAGCTTTAAATATACCAGGAGATCTTCTGGTTCGTGGTGTGTGGAAGGTGGGGGACAGAAGCAGAAGTTTCCAGGGGTCCTGCGATGCGAACATGTGCCCATCCACAAGTTATCACTGTGATAAGCGAGAGTCAGGGATGCAGAGTGGTTACTAACCTGCTCTCCCCGCTGCACTCGGCTCTATCCCCCCCTTCATCCCTGCCAGGTTGTTATAATTCCTCACATTAGCAGAAGATGAACAGGTAAAACCATCCATCCGTGGAGTGAGCACCCGGCGGTCATCATACAAGCAGCCAAAAAAAAAAAAGAAATCACCCCAATTACTCCATAGCGCCAGAAACTCCCAGGCATCCTTCCGCTCCCTCAGACCCTTTGAAATGTAAAGCCGCACTGTTCACTGTCATTTAATTTGGAGCTCAGCCTCAGACCCGCAGAGCCTCACTGAGCTTTAGGAGGAATGCAGCCATGCAAAATGTAGATGTGCAAAATCCAGATGTCAGCGGCCTGGAAGACAAGCACACCCCAAGCCCCACCAGTGACTCCATTTTGTGGCCCCAGTGCATCTCTTTTGCTGTCCCAGGGCCAGAGGGGGCTGGCTGCGAGTCCCTCCCCTCTCCATGCTGGCTCACAACTCCTGGCTCTCTCGGAGCAGCTGGCAGCCAGCACCCCTCGAATGCTGCCTTGGTGCAAGCTGGAGCAGAGCTCAGGCTCTCTGCTGCAGCTGGGCTGCTCTCACAATCCTGAAAGCCTCCGAAAGCCTTCCTCAGCTCCTCCTCTGCACACAGGCCAGGAGACCCATATTTTGAACCCCCCTAAGAAAGAGGTGAGCTTGGGAGAAAGTGGACATGGCGGTCACGGGAATCTGATCCTGTCCCAAAAGCTGTACCTAGGCTCTGCTCCAAGTCAGCACAGAAACCTCCTTCTAGTTTCTCTCTGCTATCCAGAAGGAGAGGTGACTCTCCATCACCATCTCCCCTCTTAGGCAGATTTGTTCCTCTCCTCCGTTCTGGAGGCACATACTTTTTTGCTTTATAGTCCCAGCCCTCCTACCAGCCCTGGCAGGTCAGAGGCACCCTACCTAAGGGAGAACGTATCTCCAACAAATCCAGCAGAAAGGCATCTTCTCAAGCCAGACATGAGCCTCCACCTCCTCACACTCACCAAAGCATCGAGGAGCCCAGGAAAGGCAAACGTCGCGTGGGCTGGGGACAAAGAAACTGGATGCTGCCTTGGCACACCCAGAGGCACTGGTCCATCAGGTGCTGATCCACTCTTGAGGGTAACAGGTACCTTCGGTCTCTTATCAATGCCAGACACCCCAGAAGAGATCCCGAGAGAAGTCAGCTGAAGGGTGACAGAAGACAAGCACTGACTCATCCCTGAGCCGGTCCCCAAGGAGCAGCTGCCTCCTCTGCTCGCTGTAGTCTGACAGCAGGGCAACAAACGCTTTTTCTTGCTCCTATGTGATCGGGCAAAGAGGAGAGGTGCCAGAAGCCTACCCACCCGCCCCGCTGGCCACAAAGGCAAA
This sequence comes from Fregata magnificens, assembly GCA_013389945.1. NCBI lineage: Eukaryota > Metazoa > Chordata > Aves > Suliformes > Fregatidae > Fregata > Fregata magnificens. The sequence goes on along the minus strand of WAAD01032120.1, from coordinate 138,065 downwards.
GAGGCTCGGCACGGCTTGCCGCTCGCCCAGGATGGAGCAGAGGAAGCAGCGCAGGAAGCCTGGACATCCCCACCAGGCTGCAGACCTCCATCACCTGCCTCGGGGCAGTTCTAACCTGGAGTCATCCTTGCCAGCTCCGGGCACGGGTGCTGGAGTTACAAACTGCCAACATTTCTATTAATGGCTCCAATTTTCCCTGGTTTGGCTGAAGCAGACAGGCTGGAATAAGCTGCCACATGCTGGAAAAGAAATGGGACAAAAGGAGTCCTGGAGATGAGGGCTCCCAGGCACTCTCCAAAAGCCTGCAAGCCGAGAATTAAGCACAGCTCAACCTTCCTCTTTCAAGGAGCTCACAGACCAGGCTGCAAGCTGCTCCAGAGCCCTGCAACAGCAGAGGCAGCTGGAGACCACAAAGATGAACCCGGTCCTGGCAAATCCGGAGGAGTTCAAGAGAGTCAGGATTTGGCAACGTGATTTTCCACAGCCTGCTGGGACAACCTGCTCTTCAAAGCAGAACGGGATGTACTGGTTGTCCGTAGGTCTACACTGAACCATTGCACCTCTCCATACCCTGCACCTGCTCCGCAAAGGCTGCGAGTCCCTACGGGTGTGGGCAGAGTGACAGCCACCAGGCAACAGCATAAACAGAGGAAAAGCACATGCTGAGCCTGTGAAAGCCTCCCCAAGATGTGAGCAGCTCCACAGACCACCGCGCCTGCTGTGGTCACGAGTACTGGCAGCTCAGGACACCTCCAGCCTGCTGCCTCCACCCAAGGCCACCAGTGCACAGCAGCATCAACTCGAACAGCATCCGAAGGGCAGCAGCTGCTGCAGGCAGGCAGAGACAACAGGGTTATATACACACACATATATATATATATATATATATCCCTGTCGAAAGAAGAGACCCTGAGGGACTTTCAGTGTGACCCTCTGCTTCAGAGCAAACAGCTGGGCTTGGCTGCCTCGCTGGTGCTCCAGCCACCGATGCAGCCCCAAAGCCAGCGTCTCGCCTACGGCACATAAACTCTCAGCACGGGAAGGAGCAAGAACCGATTTTGTTTCTTCATCCCCGTGATCTGATCACCACCCAACCTTGCGACTCATCCATCCGTATTTTGACTCAGTGCAGAAGAGAAATGTTTTCGTTCTCCTGCCCTCCCTGAAGCGGGGCCTTTCCTACCATTTTATACCTAACTAGAATCGAAAAAGTGCAAGTTAGTCATAGCACAATGGTCCCTTTTTTGGAGGTAAAAATGCCACTGCTTTCAAATGTATTATCTTCCTGCTCCACAAGTTTCAAAGTGGGAGCTTCACAGCCAGGGAAACTGGGCCAACAGTGTTTGCTGGAAAAGAGCAGTATTTCTAAGAAGCTGTTTCACATTTGATCGGGTTCATTTTGCTGTTTCTCAAGCCTGGCACAGCTGGCAAGGTCTGGCTCGGAGGGCTATGGGGAAGAACCAGCCCAGAAAAAACTCATTAGGACCCTGCTAAAATAATTGCAGAGAGGCAGATCAATCTCATCCACAAACTAACTGACAAGCTGGCAAGGAGGGAAGACCCCAAGGTTTGGGATGGTGTCGCTGCTTGAGAGAGCTGGACCCATCTTCAACGCCTGACAAAGAAAACCTTTTGAGCCAACTGCATCCTCTGGGATTCTCTATAAATACATCCAGGGAGAGCACACGTACAGATTGAGTCGATAAAGAGATCTGACAGAAAAGCACTGTAGTATTTTACTCTCCCTCCTTGCCCAAGGCAAACCATTTCGGTTCTTTCTCTCCCTTGGACAGCCATATGAAATATCCCCGGCTTCCTCCGTGATCATTAATCCTCAGTGCAAAGGCGAGGAGGGAGCAAATCTTTGTGTCTGAGTAGATTCATCTCTGTGACAATTTTGCAGGCTGGGTAAGTCGTTATGAGGCTGCGAGCCCCAGCTTTCCACAGTGGCGGCTGGGAGAGTGAGGTGGCTTCTCGCTCCCTCCTGGGATGAAAATGCCCCCCACCGGGACCACCAGCTGCCAGGCAGCCCTAGGCCAGGCTTTTGGCTGTCAGGCCATCAGGGATGCCCGCATGGTTTGGCATGCATGGGAAGGCAGGCACTTGAAGTTTGCTCGCCTTCCAGGAGCTGCCTTTGGAAATGCTCCTGGAAAAGGAGCTGGGATGGTAATAGGATCAAAATGCTGGATGTCACAGGAAAGTACCCACGGTGGCAGAAGCCAGGGCTGAGCCACCAGCTGGAACAAGCTCCCCAGGGATGCGGTGGAGTTCCCACCACCAGAGGCTTTCAGGATGCAATCGGGTGCTAGATAACCTCATCCAGGCTCCCTTTCCCATGAAAGGTTGGACCCGATGATCTTTCCAGGTCCTTTCCATCCTGGGCTGTTCCCATTCTGTGATCACTTAGAACTGGGGAGGCCATGGGGGTGAGGAGCCTTTGTCCCACACCAACTGCTTACCTGGGACCAGGCCTCCTCTGCCTGCTGCTGGGGCAGATGCTTGCACAGAGTCAAAAAGAATGTGGGGAAAAAACAGGTGATTTCACACGAGACAAGCTGCAGAGGCAGGGAAGGAGCCTTTGTAACTACCGAAGCTCAAAGCTGGCCAGAAAACCTCTTTTCTGCTCAAAGCAGTGATGCCACCAGAGCTGCGGTTTTACACCTGCCCCCGTGCAACCGAACAGCAAAGCCGAAACAGAAGCTGCATGCTTGCAAGACGAAAGGTGCTTGCAAGCACAAGGCAGCAGAGCAGCAGGTACGGTGCCGGCATACGCCGGGCAGCCAGCACACATGCCGACCGGTGCACACTACCATGCCTGGCACAAGTTGGCCGTGCCGGCTCCATCAGGACAGCGCCCAGCACTGAACATGAAGCATGGCCGGTGCTAAGTCACCACTCACCCGCTCGCAAGGACCAGGGAAAAACTGACAGCAGATGAGTACCGGCCTGGGGCTGCCAAATTCCTCCGGAGAAGTGGGAAAGCGGGGATGCCTGCTGCGAGTGGCAGGAGACATGACGCAGAGCCCCGGATCCCCATATGTTCCATTAGTGGCACAGGAGGAGTGCGTTTCCCTGCAGACCCAGGTTAAACGTACCCACTCCGCTGCATGAGCCGACCCTGAGCCAGGTCCAAAAGTCCCTATGGCATTAAATGACATTGCCCACCAAAAATCGTTTCCACCTGTCACAGCTCCCAGCCTGACCTTGTGGGCGTCCTGCGCTCCCCTGCCTGCTCACCCGCGCAGCGCTGAAGGCGAGGTCACTTGCGCTCGCAGGACTGAAACTTCTTCAGAGGGTTTTGTCGCTAAAAATATTTAATAAATAAAAGTCGCCGCGAACGCGCCAACTGATGTGATGTGATGTGACATGCAGCTGGGGGTTGCCAACCAGCAGCGAGCAGGCGGCCTCGCTGGAGAGAGACCACTGAAAACCAGCTGTCAGTGCAGGTCAGCGGGAGATGAATGTGCCCGTGAAGGCGCCAAGCTTGTGCAGAGACACCTCGGGGTCCCTCTGTGGTTCCTGCAGTTGCATGTCATCCTCCAGAGAGGCTTGGGCTGGAGCATTGCGGTGCCCACCCCTCGCCTGCTCCTCCTGCCCAGCCCAAGATCACGAGCTTCACCGGCTCCTGGCAGAGAGCACACGTCAACCAAGGGTGCCCTCCAACCCTGATGGCCAAGCTACTTTGGCGCTCATGCTCAACATCAACCAGGCTGGTGGGGAACCAGGGATGGGTCAGGAGAGACTTGTAGCTTGCTGGGACCCCCATGCTTACACTGTTTTCCCCTAAAATAAAATAAGGCCAAAATCTCATCTACTTACATCACCTCTTTTACCAGTAGCAGAAACAGGGTGCATAAAGCCTAGGTGAGAGGAGGGAGTGTGATGGACTCAATGCGCACCACCACACATCCCAACGCCCACCAGCCCCCAGGCAACCAGAAACACTCGCCCAAAGCCATCTCTGACATTGCCCTCTTCTGCTCTCCCTTCTTTTCCTGTCGCTACGAGCAGTGGTGGAAGACCTCAGCAGCATGTGGCAGGTTGGATGCGACATCCCCTGAGCCTCAGTTTCCCTGGCTGCAGGGAGATGGTGCAAGCATCAGGCTGTGCTCCACTGCCCTTCGGGAGAGCAGACTGCAAACACCCCACACATCCCCAAGACCAACAGGGTTCCTAAAGGAGAAGAGAGCCTCAATCCACTATGTAGCACCCACAGATATGAGTGACGGGGATGAAGACAACACTGTTGAGGCCTTCCTTGGTCATAGGATAAGCCAAGCCAGAGCAGCGTCTGAGTTGGGTTTTGTTTCTAAGAGGGGAAAATAAGAAGGATGGGTCTTGTTTCTTCCCCCTCATTTCCAAACCCTGCTGCTGGCTGGCTATCACCAGTGGGGCAAAACCAGGGAGTTGTCATCGATCCCCCACTCCGAGTCAGACCATAATGCTGAGGTCAAAAAAAGGACAAAAGCGAAAAAAATCTGGAAAGTAAAAAACTCTCACCCTCCACCAGGAGTCTGTCTGCACCGTCCACCCCAAGCGTCCACGCCTCCCTGGGGTTTCCAATCATCAGCCACCTCCCCACCCCAACCAAGTACCACCTACTAGAGATGTTACCGGTCTGTGGCTACACCCACACCGGAGGCATCTGAGGGACAACCGCTGGGGACAGCCTCAATCTGCCACTGCTGCAGCCCCTAGGTACACAACCGGTGGGCACCGGGTGCTAGCGAGGTCTGTCTGCAGCGTGCCAGCCACGCGTGGCTCGACCTACAGCCCAGCTTGGGACACGTGCAGACACATGCAAGGGCTCCCAAAACACTTCCCCCAGAGTCTGTATCCTTCCTCCAAGCCCCTGCCAGCCAGGGCCCAGCAGCCTGTCATGCTGTCAGCTCTGGTCTCATCTCTGCCATCAATACGAGTTAGATACGTCAAATCCTCTATGACTCTCAAGGGCTCCCCTCCCGTTTTTATTTGATGCATGAGGATCGCTTAACAGCGGCATCAGATAACCTCCTGTCTTCCTGGGAACTCTACAGTCCTATGTTCAAGTGCACGTGAGCTTAAACTGGAGGTCATCCAGTCAGGCAGCCAAGGCACCACCTCTCTCCCCCAAACCTCTCTCAAGGCATCTGCAAACCGATCCCCACAGTCACCTTGGGGCATGGGAAAAGGGGAGGAGGAGAATGGAGAGCTCCATCTCCCCGAAAGCCACAGGCATATTTTGCAGGGTGACCCACAGATGCAAGGAGGAAGGTCATCTGGATGAGGTCTGGCTGAGGGGCAGTTGGTTTATCCAGGCCCACATGATGAGACATTGAGGGCAGCAAAGTCCCAGGCTGGTGGTGATAAGTTCTGGATACAGGTATCCTGCTCCTCGTCCTCCCTGGGGAGATGGATATGCAACTTTGAGTGGCCTTGGCTCAGTAAGGGCTCCACCTCGGGCAGTGGTTTTCAGCCCATGGTCCCCACAGCTTGCAGGAGACCAAAGAAGTTCATGAGAACAAGCAAAGCTATGGTTAAGGAACAGCACCGGCAGAGACCGCTGGGCATCTGAAGTACCTCCTAGACCCCTGGAGGAAAACCTTGGGCGGGAGCTGATCGGCTGGAGCTGCTGCTGCGATCAGGTCTCATGCAGGCTGCAGCCCAGAGCGCTCACACACGACAAGCTGATATTTGAAAAGGTTTCATTCACAGAGCCCGAAATAAACTAAATCAGCCAGGAGAAAGAATTTAAGTGGAAAAACATCCCAATAATTGAGCCCTCTTTGCAAATGTTTTACCAGCTGCCAACCCCCAGCCCCCCAACACAGCCAAGCAAAAAGATCGCTCCATAGTTTCGCCTTTAAAACACAAACCATCTGGGATGGGAACACAGCTCCACAGCCCTTCATTTATAACAACTGGGAAAAAAGCAATGTCAACAGATCTGAGCAAAGCCAGCAGCCGTGGCAGCGTGGTCAGGGGAGCAGGAGGGGAAAGATGAGGTGCAGCCATACTCACAAGGGCGCTGGGCACTGAGGCTTAGCTGCTGTAAAGGACCACGTGTAAGTTCCCAGTCCCCTGCAGACAGAAAGCCGTTCATGTTAAGAAGCCGTTCGGAGTGCTGGGTAGGGGAGGAAAGTCTGAAGGATGGCACAGATCCCGGACATGTCAGCCAGGGGAAACCTTGGTGGCACCACCGAGAAGGGAGGAGCGTTCAGTGAACATTTCTGCAATATATTTAGGACAAAGCCAGGCAACACGTGCAGAGGATGTGGGTGGAATGTTTGCTCTTCCATGGGAAGATATAACACAGAGCTCGCAGTTCCAGATAACATATATTTAAAATATGCTGAAGTCCCGGCTGACAAGCTGTCCACATGTAAGAGGGTGATCTCTGGCCAGCTGGAGATGCTAGAAGTCCCAGGAGAGACAGCAGCCTGTACCTGCCAATATTCAAACGGGTAAATAGCTGACTTGGGCAAGTGCAGGCTGGTCAGGCAAAGACTGAGCCAAGGCAAAATAAAGGGATGGCTGCAACTGGACCAGATCACCAGGAAGCAAAGGAGACCGGCATAATTAATGCCAACCAAAACACATTTACAGCTGTCATATCCTGTTGGCAAACATGATTTATTCTTGTGGGGATTCCGGGCTTGACTGATAAACAAACCAGCACCCGTGCCATTCATGCAAACTCAGAGAAGATGTAGGACTTGGTACCATTTCCCTGTTTTAATCAAGAAAATACAACTCCATCAAAGGACAGTGGCACATGTTTGAAGTCACTGTTAGCTGGCTCAGAACAAACCCATGACCGGGGGGTCCATGGTGGGTGATGAGATCTCCACCAGAGATCTGTGCACCACAGCAATAAGACCATTGCTGAAATAAAGCATCCATTTGTGCTACTGACAAGTCAAAGAACTTTCTAAGCTGAAGACAGGTCCAAAAAAAGGTCTAAAAAAGGACCCAGGAATTAAGATGGGAAAATATGGAAAATATTGGAAAATATGCCAGTGGAAGACTTTACAAGCTGTATATATTTAGCTTATTAAAGAGAGGGGCAAGAGGTGACTGCATCCTAAACTGCCATAGCCGACAAGGGGAGCAAAGCTCGTTCCAAGCTAGTGGCCAAAGGAATAACGCGTTTCCATGGCTGTAAAAAGGAGCATGCCATGTTCTTCTAGCACCTAATGGAGCACCCTGCCTCAGCTCCCTGTAGACAGGGGGCTGAGGTGTGGAGGAGCATGGCAGCCTGTGCCAGGCAGAAGCCAACCTGATAGCCTCCCAAATCCTTCCTGGCATCACGGAGCCCATGCCGGCCGCTGCTGCTTGAGATGTGCACTGTAAAGCAGTGATTCACAAGCCCATGGAGATGGGGAACATCCTAGTACAGAGCCCAGGGGAAGGGAAAGAACTGGATTTTTTGCTGAAAGTTGGAGGATGCCTTTTCAAGACCAGCTAAAGAGATTAAACCCCAGTTTTCCAAGTTTGGCAGTCAGAGTTTGGAGCCAGCCAGCTTCTGCTCTGGTTCAGAGCAGGGCGCAAGGCAGCCAGAACTATGCTGGCATCACTGCCCTCCTTTATCCGTCCACTTGCACATCCTCCTTGGCCAGAGAGAGCACAAAACTGACCCCAAACACCATGGAAAGAGGTCAGGTTGAGCCAATCACTTTTAAGGCTGCAGCGGCAGACACCTGCCAGCTCCACCTTGGATGCTATTAGACACCTCTCTGGCTGCCAGAGGAGGCCAGGGGTTGGGAGACCCAAGCCCACCCGCCTGGCAGTGCCCACTAGACGCCAGTACGGATGCAGAGAGATGCAGCCCACCATGGAGAGCTCATTACAGCCAAGCCAGAACAAATGCTCCTTGAAATGGCGGGAGGTTACAGGGGAATAACCTGCTTGCAGAGCTGTTAGAAAGGGTCCCCACCAGGGAACAGGTTTGCAGGAGCTCTCCTTTGCACCCAGGAGTTGGGACTGCCGGGTCTGACCGGCAGCTGTGCCAGGGGGCAGGAGGGTACGCCCCAGGAAAGCAGGGCATAGCTGCCTGGCAGCAGGGAGAGGCATCGGCAGGAGCTATTAGGGAAGAAATGCTTTTGAGGGACACTAAATAACCCCAGCCTATGCCTCAAATAACCCACGCTCGGAGCAACAAGCCAGCAGGCTCTCCTGGGCTTCTCCAAAGGCGATTCTAGCCAGCAAGTCGCTGCTGCTGCCAGCCTGCCATCCCAGGGGAAGGATGTCCTCTTACCTACCGGGGAGGGCTGCTTGGTAACACAGCCATTTCCCCACAGTTCCTGAAAGCCATGGCTGCACCCAAAGAGTCCTGGAAATGCTAGCTCCTGACCCCCACAAGAGCCAGGGGGGCAAGGAAGCATGCTGCAAGGGCAGCCTGACCACAGCACCTCCTGCTCCATGCCAGCCCATCTCCCTTCCGTCCCTAACGAAAGGGGACACTGTCAGCCTATTTATTTAATTATTGTTATGAATTTTATTTTTAATCTTCCCTGTCCCTCCGAAGCAGTGGCAGACTGGGACACGTAAAGCCCAAACTACTGAAAGCCAGCACCACTGCACCCTCAGTGCTCATGAAACCTGAGCCACGGGCATCCCCAGTAACTTCAGCGCACCAGCGAGTCCAGAGGGAGTCACGCTCCCCCTCCACGCCCACCAGCCTTCAGCCTCGGCGGCCTGATGTCCCCAACAGTTAACATCAGGGGATGGCATGGGAAGGGCACTGGAGGGCCACCCATGATGGGGCTTCCTCCAGCTCTACCCTAGACTTCCCCACCACCTCTTGAAGTCCTGCTCCCTCAGCTGGTACCCAAACCCTCAGCTCCTTTGCCCCACACGTCCCCTCTGGTCCCCTTCTCCTCCCATTCCCCTCCCCTATCTTTCAGCATCTCCAAAGCTTTCTCCGCCCTCCCTCCCCACCTTCCACCCCTTTCCCTGCCTCCTCCACCTGCCTCTCCATCCCCTGCTCTCCCACACCTCCTTCCTATGACTAGGCAGTCATGCCATCCTCCCTCCACTTCAGCTAATTCCCTTTCTCCGCAGGAGCTGGTGTTTCATCTCTGCTGCTCAGCCCCCTTTCATGCCTCCTGGCTTTTGCCATCCCACTCCCTTTCTCCCCGCTGCCGCTGGGACGGGAGGGCAGTGGGGGCACCCACACGCTCGGCAGGCCTGACCCCCAGCTCTCATTAACAGCGCCCTTCTCAAAGCAGGCGCAGCGTGAAATAAATAAATAAATAAAGCAAATCTTTGTCTCGCTGCTGTCTCGGGTTGCTTAAGGGAGCCGGGCGCCGGGGGTGGGATGAAGGATGCTATTTGGAGAAGCTGTCTCCATGGCAACCCCCATTCCCACCACCGAGCGGGCACAGGTCACCTGTTTCCATGAAAGTTTCCCCCCTCCCTCCCCATCCCTCCGCCCCGGGAAGCGCCAGCACAGCCCCAGGGGTGCAGGCAGTCCAGCCTGCGGGAGAAGCAGCGGGGATGCAGAAGTGGCAGGGATGCTGCTGGCGTGGCTGCAAACGGCCTCCAAAGACCCCCTCACCACGTCAGAGGAAGCCAAGGTATCCCCACGGTGCAGCGTGCGGGGACCGGCAGCAAGGCAACCCCATCATCTCCCTGCCTGCGTCCCCACAGTCAAACGTGGGCAGAGGGGCTGCGCTCTGCTGCAGGACTTGGGGATAGACGCAGGCATGCACCCTGACACATGTGCTGTCGGGACTGGGGTAGAGATCAAAATGTGTCCCCTCCCTCCACACACAGCCCTGGGCGCTGCGTTTCCGTATGATTTCAGTTATTTATTTTAATTTGAAATCAGCCGCTCCCATTAAACGCTGCCAGGTGCTCCCAGAACAATCCGTGGTTCCCTTTTTAGCTCTAACAACTCCATCTCTCATGCGACAGATGCGCTCGCCGGGACCTTTCCCCAAGTAAGGCAGCGTCAGCCCTGCGTCGCTGAGCGCTCCTGCAGCCAACCTGATGCTCCCACCCGCGCCAGCCCCCTCCCCGCACACCCACACGTCCGCCGCAGGGCTGGCAGCAGTGCCCGATACCCCCCGCACCAAAACAGCCGGCAGAGCTCCAGGAAGAGACATAGAAAGGATGGAGCGAGAAGAGAACGGGGAACTGGTTCTGCTCTCCACCAGCTCTCCAGCACGGGGCCGGGAGGGCGCGAGCAGTGGTGGTCTCACCCACTGCCGGTGTTAACGCATCTTTTGCCGGTACCAGCGGGCAGCTCCCTAAGGCCGGGGCGGACAAGAGGGTCGGCAAAGAGCCCCCAGCTGAAGTTCTGGGGTTGGCACCCGGGCAGCCATCCTGCGGCACAGCGCAGGCTGGAGGGATTCGCATGGTTCCCCCACAGGGCTGGGAGTTTCGCCAGGAAAAGCAAGTTTATAAATAGTGCGTTTCAACACGAACAACCGAAAGCGGCAGAACTCAACAGTCAGATAAGCCAGGGGCTGAGCGCCGGCCCCTCCCCAGCATCCTCCCCCACCGGGAAGGACGGTCCCTTCCCTCCGTTGTCCAGCTGGCCAGGACAATCCTTGCTCTCTAGAAAGCCTGGATCTGGTGGCGTCTGTGTCAGATGTGCTGCTTGGGAACACCCTTGCCGCAGCTGGTCTGGCAACCAGAGCAAGGCAGCAGAGCTGGCTTCAAAAAGACCAGAAGCAGGGGGGATGACCACCTGCTCCGTTTGGGGGCAAGGGCGAACACAGCCCACAGCAGCTAGCTGCCCAGCAAGGGCCAAGGGCCACAAACTTCAACGTATTGCTTGAAACCAAGTCTTCATAAGCCTACAGGCCAGAAAGTTTCTAACTTCTCCTCCCACCCCTGCAGAAGACAGCTGCCCCACCAGTGAGGCTGGCACTTGAAACAGAAGTTTCATGGCACGATGCATTACACTGAAGGGGCACATACCTGCCAGATCCTAACAACAAGCAAGACATTCAAGGGGAAAACCAGCTTTTATCTCTGCATTAAGGAGAAGTGCAGCAAGTCATCAGATGAGAACTTGCTTCTCGTAAACACAAAACAGCAGAAAAGACACCCCTGCGTCTACGGAGCGAATGGGAGGACATCCCTGCTGGGGAACTACCTGCCAGATTGCAAAAGGAGGAGATCTTGATGGTAGTGCCCAAGGGAAGACATCAAGAGATGATACATCAGAGCAGCCCCATCAGCTGTCAGCAACAGAAGTCTCTGACAGTCCACTGAACACATGCGACGCTCTTCATGCCACACTTGCTTACCTTGATGTAGGTGTCAAGAGCTGGGTGGACACGGTTGACTGCTAGATGGATGGACAACGGCGTAGTGAACGGGAAGGTTGCCATGACCACATGGCTGGGAGCAGGGAAGGAGAAGATCTTGAAGCCATACTTCTGGAACCGCTTGATCTGCTCTTCTGACGGCTTTGTGTCTCCCTCGCTCAGGATTCGGCCTATGGCAAAGCGGCACTTCTCCGGAGGCACCTGATTGAGGGGGACAGACAGATGGCGTCAGAAGAAGGGAGAGGCTTAAGGCCGGCCAAAACCTCAACCTGCTGAGCTTGGAGACAGGAGACCACCATGAACCTGGGTAAATGCAATGGCCCAGCATGATTGGGCACACCAAACCAGGTGCCTGCTCCTAACCAAGACTGATCCAGGCCCAAACTGTCCACGCTCCTCACAGCTGAAGCTCACAGCCCAGTGGGGAAGGTACCGCTCCCCTCCTTGGAGGGCAGAAGGACTTGCAGCAGAGAAGAACTAAACCCCACTGGGCTGCTCACCCAAACCCACCCCAGATGACAGCCACTGCAGGAAGTGTCTCTCCTGACCCGACTGTTGAGATGTGCTCACCACCGTCCCCATCTGCAGGACATTGCTGTGACTCTGGGGGGCGCTAAAAAGAGATGTGACCACAACCTGCCCAGCTTGCCTCCATCCCACCCCCAAGGAGGTCGCCCTGCAGGGGTGTCTGCACCCAGCAGCTACTGAACACACAACCCACCAGCACGGGCCACCAGCACTAAGACGGAGAGAAATCCAGAGGCTGCTGGGTCCTTCCTAAGCGGACACGCTCAGTCTGGCGGAGTTTTAGGGGTGGGGAAACTGAGGCACATAAGACTTGCATGCAGTCACCAAGCTGTTTGTAGCAACGCAAAGAGAAACACGTCCTCTTCCATCCTGGACCCCAACAACATGCAAACCATAAAGCATGCTCTCTTTCCAGATTTGGGGATGCCTCCTGTTAAGACAGGAGGCTGCAGGGCTCCCAGCCCAGCAAAGGGGGTGCTCAAGGCTTTGCTGCTGGCACAGTGACGGCCCATGGGACTCCAGCCATCTCCACGCCAAAGCTGACCCAGGCCACGGCTTTCATTTCTCATTTTTAACAAAATCCCACCACTCGAGTTCACGTTTACCCACGGCACTAGGCAGGAACATGGCAGGGGGCAGGAGAGCCCAACTCCCCTGCCAATACAACCTAAGGGCACAACATGCCTTCCTACTGCTGGGATCAGAGCCCAGCTCCCTCCTTTAACTCCAGCCTTTGTCTCCAGCAGAGCTGCTGTCCTTTCCGCCCCCTAAGAGATGCCTGAAGAAGGAGCCGGCAGGCAGAGACAAGGCTCCTTCCCCCAGGGCACGCTGGCCTAAAAAAGGAGCCCAGGAAGAATAGGGGGTGCAGGGGGCACCATCTGAGTGTTCGTGCTTCCCTGCCACCTGCTCTCAAGCCTGCTGGATAATGAGACGATGTGGCAGCCAGCAACCAGGAGCAGCAGATGCAGGAGTCTGGCCACCTTCTGCCAGCCGCTTCTGGTGAGGGATGGAGAACCAAAGTCTCCAAACTCCCGCCACACAAGGCGCCAAAACTCACCAGGACCTGCCAGGACACCCGACAGCGACGGACACCCTGCAAGCGTCAGCATCACAAAGCTCTCGCGAGGATGATGGGAGGCAGAGAGAGGGTGCACACAAGGCCAGCATGTTACCACTTCCCATTCCCATGTGCCCCCCACAAGGGGATCTCTGCTCTGCACTCCCCAATGTCATCCCTAACTTTGCCTGTGCTTGAGCTCAGCAACATCTCCTCCTGCAGCATAACGACCCCACACCACACTCCTTGCCCTCCCTTTCCCTTAAACACCCTCTAATGTTGCATGGCAGGACCACCCTGGAGGGGAAACACAAGCAAATGTAAATAGGAAGGAAGAAAACAGACTGTCAGAAGCAGCAGCAGGCATCAGGCTGGGGACTGGCGTGCCTGACGGCTCGCTCTTGCCCTCCTGTGCTGCAAGAGGGAGCTGCAGACAGGGCTGTGCCGAGCATCGCTGCTTTGGGGCAGGGAAGGAGAAGCAGATCCACTCCAAAGACAGCAAGAGGCAGCAATAAAAGGCATCCAGGGGGAAAGGCCCAGATGAAGCAAGGAGATAATGGAAATCTAGATGAGATTCCTTTAAACATGCAATCTCATTTATGTCCTGAGCAAAGACAGTTCACGCCCCAGCCCCAGAGCAACTGACGGAAGGACCTGAGCTGCCAGCATGGGCAACACCATTCGGGCCAGGCACGTTTGCTTCCTCCCTTCTCCTTTTAACTTTCTTTTTCATAGTGTGCAGCCCCACAGGTGCTTTCTCAAGTGCAGCAGCAAGGCAGATTCGCCCTCCTCCCCTGCCTGGCAAAGCCCATCTCAAGGGAAGGAAGGAAATACTCCAGTTAAAACCAGACTTTCCTTAACAAATTTGTCCTTTAGGGGTGGGCAGGTGCTGATCAAAGCCTCTGCTCCCCCAAGCACCCTGACAGAGAAGTTTTGGAAATTATTAGTTAACCTATTTGGCAGCTTTGCCAATGGGAGCAAAACCCATTCCTTCATTCAGAGAGCGTTTTGGCCTCATCCATCCAACTCTTGGGCACAGGCTGGTCGCTGAGCACGTGAACATGCGGACTGCAGGCAAAAGGCCCTAGCACGTGCCTACAGCTAAATGTGAGCAGAAGCACTTGGCTGGAGCTGAGCACAAACCTGCCCGCCACATTCAGTCCTTGCTGAGGAGTTATTTTTGTTCCTGCCAGAGGTGGGAGAAGGAGGGAGAAGTCCTCTGGGCTGCTAAATATTAAATAAAAAGGAAAAAGAAAAAAAAAGGGCAAATTAATATTAATCTTGTCCATTAAAACACATAAAACATTGCTGGCGGGTTCGGCAGCACTCGGGGAGCATCCTTGCGTGAATGCCGGAGAACCAAGAGCCAGCAGGGAACCCTGGGGATGCCAGTGACAGCAGCCACCCCGAGGCCCAGCATGACCCTGAGGCAGCCCACAAGCTCCAGGCCACGGGGCTCTGCCCGGCCCCACTCCCAGCCAAGAGCCGGCACACGGCTGCTGGTCTCCAGCTCTGGCATCTCCATCCTCTCTCCTAGCAAGAGCCTCCTTTGGCCACAAGTCTGACAGCACAGCAAATGCCACACTGGTACCTGCTGGTCTTTGTCCCTTCCGGCCGCAGTACCAGGAGCACCAAACCCCCCAGAAGCTGGTGGCCGAGAGCTGGGCTCGAGGCGGCTGTCTGGCCAGAGCCTGTCAGCACTCAGCCAGGGATGCCACAGGACACAGCGGGCAGCGAGCACGTTCTGCTGCCTGATGACAAAAGGTCTATTTTTGGTGACAAGTCAACATCCGCGGTGGGTGGCCAGCTCTGGGCAGACCAGCCTCTGCCAGAGGGTGCTTCACCGAGGTCAGGAGAGCACTGAGAACAAGGAGGAAGAGAAGGAGGTCATCTCTTCCTCCCAGAGGAAAGGCAGCCTGGGTGACGGATCCCACCCTGCTGGACCTCCAGGAACAAGGAGCCAGCAGCGCACACCGTCTCCCATGCCATCATGGCCACAGCAGGTACAAGCACACAGGGGCAACCCATGGGACGCCAGGGTGCTCAACGCCTGAGCCAGCACGCCAGGCATGAGTGCTGCAGCCCCCAGCCAAGCAATCCACCCAAAACTGGCCCCTTCTTCACCTGCTCAGAGGCAAGGCAGCCCTCTGCCCATCCTGCCCAAGGACATCCTCGCTCCCAGCACCCTGCCTAGCCTGCCCTGCCCTTTGGTGAGACACGGATCTCCACAGGAACCAATTCAGGAGCCACAGATCAGCCCATGGAAGGTCCCACCAGCATCCCGGCTGCTCCAGCAAACCCAGGTCTGACAGTGTGCTCATGGGTGTCAGGCAAGAGGAGGCTCCTCCTGCCGTGTGGAGCCCTGGGCACCACAGCTATGTCCTGCACGGCCCCACTGTGCTCCAGCCACCACAGTGCCTATGGAGGCAGGAGGCTCGGGCTGATGTCACCCACCCAATGTCATGAGCAAAGGCAGCCCTTCCAGAGAAGAGCAAGGTCTGCGGGTCTGCCTGCCAAGCCTTTGAGGACAGGTTAGGCTCCTGTCACAAGAGCCAATCACACAGCCTCCAGAGCTTGGGACGCCTGGTTGCAAAGATGTATTATAGGCTTTGTTGGTCCCCAAGAGCTTCCAGCACCCTCCAGGCTCGCTCCACAAATGTGCCTCGCCCAGAGCCTTTGCTGTGCCCATCCTGAGCACCACCTGTCCAGCAGGTTCCAACAGGGAGGCAATTCACCTGCCCAGCATCACCACCAGGATCTCCCAGCCTGACCCACAAACTTGGGGTCATGCACCCTCCAAAACATCTAGAGACCCACACGAACTCACTACTGTCCTTCATGAGGGCCCCACCATGGATTGTAGCTCCCCACAGTATCCTGCCCTGTGCAAGGAGCTCCCCTCGCACACCAGCTGAAGGCATCGCACCCCACGCTGGATCAGTGGCCAGTCCGTGGGCAAGCAAGTACAGATCCCTCAGCAGAGTGGGGAAAGAAGGCCTCCAGATCCAGCAGCATTCTCCAGTCCAGACCGGGCACCAGCTGGGCCACCAGGCAGAGGTCCCGGTAAGCCTTGACCACAGCAGGCCAAGAGCTGCCTCCACCCACTGAGCCCTGAATCCAGAAAAATCTCCCCCAGTTGCTGACACCAAGATGGGCCTCCTTGGCCACCAGGTGCCATTCAGCTGTGCTGGCAGAGAAGGTCTTCCCCTCCCAAGAGACTAGACTGTGAAAGGATAAACAGCTGGCTTCCAAAACCCTGGGTGGCCACTGGAGACCCAGAGACAAGGTCTGCAGCCCCACTGCCTGCTCTAACCGCAGGGTGGGGACAGAGACACAACAGCTGCAGGAAGAGCAGAAAAGAGACAGGACCAGAAAGACAAGGCAGCTTCATCCTGCACAGACAGCCCAACTTTCCAGGGTCATGTAGGAGCCCATCCTTCCCAGCGTCACCTGGTGCTGCCAGGGAAAGCACTCCCCATGCCAGCCACAGCAGGAGTCACCACAAATATCTTTATCGGTATCCGTGGGCCACAGCAGTAGCAGCTTTCACTAGCCCATGCTTCAGCAAACAGAGAGGCAAGGCATGGCACCCAAGGAGAAAAGATCTGCAGGGCAACCACAGGCATGTCCACATCATGTCCCTGGAGCAGGGCAGCACCAAGCACAGATGCTGAGCCCTTCTGACAGCATCGACTGCACCGCTCTGCCCCCAGAGATGCCGGGGAAGAAGCAGCAGCACCAGGGTTCTCAACTCCAGACGAGGACCTCGACACAAGGACAAAGACACAAATTAATGGTGGGGTAATTGGCCGCTCTGACCACGTGGGCCCTAGCACGCCAGGCACTCCCCACAGCTCCCATCCCTCACCGGCTCCAAACACGACACTTCTTGCGGACAAAAGCGTCCAAGCGCGTCTAGTCAAACCCTGCCTCTGCCTGGCTCATCCCAGGGTGGGGAAGTCCTCTTTGCCACCCTCCTTCCCAGGCCAGGAAGAGGCACTGCAGGGTGTCTCGTCTCTGCCTCCCATGATCCAGAAGCAAAAACTGGAAGGTAAAGATAAGTCAGCTCATCACAGGATACAAAGACACAAGGTGGTTGAGCGGTCCAGGCTCCGCTGAGCGGTCAGCTCAGTGTTTTCTCGCCTCTGATATCTTCCTGCCACAGTGCTCCAAGAAGCCACTCAGCACTATGTTTTCATGGACAAGTTCCCTCTAAGTAGGTCCAACCCTTGGGAGCACCATCTTGCAAGCAACGAAACAGGGGCAGGCACTACGTGGCCCATGAGGGTTCCTAAAGCAAGGCCAGTCACCCCCAGAGCAGAAGCACTGGGCGAGAGAGCTATCAGCCCAAGCACTGTGCCCAGTGCCAGCCCCCAGCACACGTGCCCAAGCACATGCACAGGGCTGCTGGCCACCCCGCCGTCCCTCCCCCCCACAGCATTCCTCCACGGTCACACTAGCTACTGCAGAATTACTGGGGAGCCAGGATGTCTGCCACTGACAAATGCCCACATGCCATTATGTGGAGACCCCAGAGCCACCGAGCATCAGCAGCCAGGCTCCTCACCCCCCAGCAAGTTTTGATGCACTTTTGTTTGCTCCCTGTCCTGGACTGTACCCGCCGGAGTACTTAGCTCTGGCTGGCAGCCATCAGGCAGTGCACTTTCTGCTCACCTCTCAGCTTGAAGAGCATCATGGAGTAACTGTTTCATCAGACAGGAGCCCTCAGCATGCACCACCTGAGGTTTCAGTAAGAACTCTCAGGGGATGAAAGGACTATAGAGAAGCTCAGAAATACATGAGAGCACTAGAAACAAGAGGAGTATGGATGAGGACAGAGCAAGCTGAAGAGACCATCTGCTTTCAACCACAGAGCTGCAAGTCCAGAAGGAGCCCTGCCTGCACTTCCTGCAGCCAGGGGATCTGCCAAGGAATGCCTCGCCTTGGGGTCATGGACATTGGCCTTTACTCCATAACCAGATCTGTTATCCTGCTGATAACTTGTTCAGCAGGAGCTATCAGAAGATAGCAAGCTTCGCTCACCCAATGCCTTCCAGTTAGGGTTATCCAAGAAACCACCTGCTTTCAGGTGCCTTTCCCCACAGAGCATCCTCTGCATACCTGGGAGACCTTGTGAACCCCAGTGCTCATCTATGGAGGATGAGCTGCAAGTACCTGAAATACAGTCAGGGAGCATCCCGAGCCGGGAACCCAGGTGCTAACCACGAGAGCTTGCCGGCCCCACCGGGCACACCTTACCGTGTGAGGGTTGTCGTAGTAGACGCCGATGGAGCAGAGCTTCGAAGAGATGCTGCAGCCGTCCGTGAAGAGCTGCCCGGATTCGCCATACGGGCCCACCCTGAACTTGTAGGCCAGTGTGATGTTGCTGACAGGCGGGGAGCCAGCGCTCACAACCACCTCTGTGAAGAGCCCCGAGTAGACAACAAAACCGAAGACAGTCAGCAGCAGCAGCACAACCAGCGCCGCGATGAGCCCAAGGAGCACCCAGTCGGACATGATGGACACTTGGTGCTCCACACTTCCTGATGCACTAGCAGCAAGAGGAGAGAAGAAAAAGGAGAGGAGCTAGGCTAGCACTTGGATAAGCAATCGCTCTCTAAAGCTATTTATTTGCAGCAAAACACACCCACTTCCAATTCCTCTTAGGCGTGAAGCTTAANCCCCCCCCCCCGAAACCTCCTGTATATTAGCCCCACGTTGCATCAGCCTGTTCCAATTGGTCACCAGGTACAAATTACACTGCTTCAGCGCCTCTTAGGAATGAGGTGGTTATGGAGGGGCAACGGAGAGGCACCGTCACCATCTCCCCAGAACCAGCCAAACTGCTCATGTCCAGCCTTGCATCCAGGAAAGACCGAAATCCACCCCGGGAGCCCACATCACTCAACAGATCAACAGATACACAGCACTGGGATTAGGGGACCATAGTCAAATAATTTATCATTTATAGATACCAGACCCAACACTGTGACCAGGGCAGCCCCTTTGTCAAAAAGTCTAATGACCTAAACGAGGACCACGCCAGTTCAGAGCTGAGCCCTGCATCGGGATCCAAGCACACAGAGAGGCTCAGAGAAAGCTGAAGACCCAGCCAGAAAAAGCATCCTCAACACACTCAGGTGTAATTAACTACCACTATTCCTTTTAGATGGCTTTTTTTAACCTAAAAGAGTTTTTATAGCCCCAACCAAGGCTTCCTGTTTTGTTTGCTGTCTTTTCTCTCTCGCACTGACTGCGGGACACAGCAGCCTGGCAAATGCCTCCTGCTCGTTTTCACCCACCAAGTGCAACTGCTCTGGGGAGTTGCAACCCAAACCATTGCAGGAGAGCTGTTTGTGTTTTATTCTCTCTTGAAACACCGCTCTGGTCACAAGGACTGGCTGTAACGCTCCCCTGGGACCTTCACGGGAGCTAGGCTTGAAAGCAAAGGTTGAAGTAAACAATTCACCTTTACCTCCATGTTATAAACACACTTTGTCCAAAAAAAAGTTCATGGTGGCTGCTGCTTGCTCAGCCTCACGGCGAAAGAAAAGCCACATCCTGCTAGGAACCGTGGGTGGCTCCGCTCTGCTCGACCCCGGTGAGCAGGGGTGCAGCAAAACCAAACCCTGCAGAGCTGGCACCGCTGGCCGTGCTCTCGCTGCCACGGCAGCACCAGGCCAGGCACCGTCTCACGCCACGGCCCTACTCACCCGAAAAACCAGCTCAGCCCAGAAACAGTTCACGACATCTGATCCACAGGGGTGGGGGATCCGCGGCGCTGCAGCAGGAAAAAATAATTATCATTGCTTCCTTTCTAACTCACGAGGCCAAAAGCAAAACAGAGTCAGGGCAGAGCACCCAAAAGGCGTCTGGTCGCCTTGGACCTGCTCCCCAGAGGAGGGGCGTCCCGAGGAGTACCTTCTCCTGCAGGACGCCGAAGGCCAAGATTTCTTCCCAGAACTCTGTGGCTGAACACGCAGGGAGCAAGAAACACAGAACTTGGAAAGCGACAGCAAAGGAGGACGATGTCCTGCAGCCACCTCTGCTGGCATGTCCCACCCCGGGCCGTCCCCTGGGTCCCCCGGGACACCTAAGCCGCACCCGGTGCTGCTCCCAGGTGACCTCAGAGCGGAGCACTCCCGGGCCTATAGCTTGGCCCGAGCTATATGTGCATCCCGATTCCCAGCAGCACCTTGCCTCCTCCCTATAACCAACACAGATTTATTACTTATAAATCACGGTTTTGGGGATTCTCCGTGAGCCGCCAGTCCAACACCCAGCCTGTGGGCCCGAGAACGGCCGGCCCCAGAGGAGCAGCGGGTATTTTTGGCTATTCTTCCCGGTTTCTGCGGCTCGTTCCCTGCCAGCGGTGAGCGCAGTTTCCCATCAGCCCTCCTCACGGGCAGCGGGAGCAGAGCTCGCCCGGCTCCTGCCCGGCCCGGAGGCCGTGCCCCTCCCCGGTGCCCGTACCCGGGCAGAGGGGAGGGTTTGACCCGAGCGGCCCCAACAAGTGCCCGCGGCGGGGGGCACCCGGCCGGCCAGCCGGGAGGC
>WAAD01032120.1:100282-117195 GCA_013389945.1 Fregata magnificens | reverse complement strand
ACAGCTCCCGGCTGCCTCCCGGCCCTTCCCAGGGCTTCCCGGCCACGTGGCACCCCCCGCCCTGCGGCCCACAGCGCAGGAGGGCCGCGGGTGCAGGGCCTGCAGGCCCAGGGACCAGCTTGCCCCCGTCCCCCGAGGCCCTGTGGTAAGGACGGCTCTCCCCTCGCAGCCGACTCTCGGTCCGAGATACTGCTGAACGTGAACGAAAAACGACAACGTTGTGTCCTCCAGCTTCCCCCGCGCTAGGGCGGTGGCAGCTCGGCACGCATCCCGGCTGAATGACCCCTGAGCTCCAGGCTCCCTAACAGCCGGATCTCTGGTTGGTGGGCTCCTTCCCTTGGGCGACAGACAAGCAGGTGCCACGATGCTAGAGGACGCACCAGCCGCGCGTCATGGCCCTGAGCACAAGGCCTGGCCGGTCGGGGCGGTGGGCAGAGCTGCTTTTCAGCACCAGGGCCCTTCACACCAAACCCAGAGAGGGTTTTGAGCAGCCGCTCACAGGTTCCTGCAGGCCCGTTGCTGGGGCTGTTGCAACCCGGCAGAAACAGCTTGGCTTCTGCCTGTGCTCGGGCTTCCCCACTGCCCAGCTGGAAGGAAAACCAGCTACCAGATAGCTTGGCAGACACGGACAGCACTAGCCAACAAGGGCGAGCACCAGGAGAGTTAAGAAAGAGTTAGACGTTTGTTTCATTCAAGGGTTTGGGGGCTTTGGCCAGATGTTCTCTGCTCGTTTGTCCTTCCCTCAGCCGGGTGCAGGCGTGAGGCACTCCCCACCAGTGGCCAGGAGGGGAACAACACTAACTAGTTGTTGAAGATCCACAAAGCTTCAGCCAGCACAGGAGCTGGTCAGGAGCGCCATCATCTTGCACGCCCCTCACCACCCCAGGCTCTGATGTGCTCGGACGACTTCTGTCACAAGGCAGCTTCACAGCCCGCTCCCACCTCATGATACCTTTGAGAGCGTGCCCCATCCTGCAGCTCCCCCGCAGAGCATGCAGCACCACGGAGCACTCGTGCTCAGCCCGCAGCCTTTGCCGCTTCTCAGACAACTCCTCAGGTCCCCGTTTCTTTTGAAGAAATGGGACCAAGTACAGTACCTGAGAGGAGCAAGCAGTTTTCCCCACCTCCTGCTCCTCCTTCAAGAGAGACATGCTAGAAGGGCCCAGACATAATTCCTATCCTCCTTTTCTTCCCCCTGTATAAAAAAGCCTTCACACCTCTCTCTCTACACCAAGCTTTCTCCAGCCTCTTCAACCCTCTTAGCAGGGAAAGTTTGCTCTCTGCTGGTAGACCCCATAACCCACCCGCCTGCCCTAGCCACCTCCAGATGCAGCAACAAGAAGCAGTGGAGTTTGCTGCTGGCTCTCCTGCCGTGGTTTCACATCCGTTTCCCATACATCCCAACCCCCTTTGTCGGGGCTGTTTTCAGAGGCAGTTCCAGGCACTGCTTTTCACCGATGTGAAGCCAAAGAGCTCATTTATGAACAGTAGTTTGAAATACTGCAATACTTGCCTTTCTCCAGCAGCTTCCTAGTGAGGATCTCGAGGCTTTCTGTAAACTGGAATTAGTTAAAGCTCAGAGGCCCTCCTTGTATTTGGTGTTACAGCTTTTTTGCAGCTGGAAGAAAATATTTCAGCTTGGTTACGTGTCTCGCCTGGAGCCGTGCAGTGAATCACTGGCAGGAAGAGGAACAGAACTCAAAAGCCCTTTAACTGCCAGCTCTAGCCATCAGACACTTCTCTTTTCTCCAGCCTTGGAGTTATTTACCTCAGCACACATTTAATACTTAACACATACATTTTCCCATTACAACAGCAAATGCTAAAATTTGGGTCTCATTTAATAGCTTCATGCCTTCACTCTAAAACAGTACATCGAGAAGGGCCGAGGCAGAAGGATGTAAAACTTGCTCTCTGGTGGGCTCCCCAGTTGTCCTCACCTGCTCAGCACGGCTCAGGCACATTGCACACCCACTGCTGGCGTCTGATGGTATCAGCCAGCTGGGCCAGCTCTCCAGCGGGGGTCCTGGATGCCCGGTTATGGCAGACACTCGGTCTCAGCAGACTTGTTTGGGCCGTGCTGGGCCCCACGCGCCTCTGATGGGGTATGGAGATTGGCCCATTCTCGTTTAAATTCTCTCTTAGCATCATACAGAAACGGAGGTGGGTTGTGAGCAGGAGCAGATGTGGGCAAGCTGGCCTTGCACAGTCCCACCTGTCAGGCTCTGGGCAACATTTCTCCATCCACCTTAGCTGCTGTATGGAGAGGCTCGAGCTTCATCCCAGCAGGAGCAATCAGCAATGATGCTCAACAGGGCAGTCACTGCACCCCACTCTCCCAGTGCTCCACATGGTGTCAGCGGGGCACGTGGTGCCTGTGCTGGGGTACTCGGCTCAGCCTATGGCCCAGACCCTGGCTTCCTGGTTCTGCTCTCATATCCTGGACCCTCCATCCCCTGCTCCCATGACCCAGCAAGATGTGTCGTTGTCCTTCCTCTCTCAGTTGCCCTGGGTGCCTTTATCTGCTGGAGAAGGTCAGCTGAGCTTTGTGAAGTTCACTTTGGATGCCCGGTAAGCAAACAGATGTGGTAAGGATGCTTATCGCCTTGGGAACATGGCAAAACACAAACAACTCTGACTAACTCAGCATGGAAATACCCTCCCTAGAGGGGCAGGCAAGAGGCCAGAACAGAGCGCGCAGCTCTGGGGAATTTCCATCAGCACCAACACAGACGGGCTCAACTCCGAAGTCCTTCCTGGCTGCCCGTAACATGGCAACTCCACATTACCATTGATGAACCAAGACCAGCACTTGGTCCCTTACAAACAAGGGAGATTGGCAGTTGTGGGAATAACTGGAAGGAAGGCAGCATAGGCACATGGAGAATGCTCACCTGGTGGGCAGGAGGCTGCCTGCAGAGGCAGAGCCAGAGGCCAGGGGCTATTTCTCAAAGAAGCCCAAAGCTACATTCCTCAGAGCAAGATGCATGACCAAATGGTGTGGTGGTCCCACACACCCACACATCGTGACGTGCAGTTTGGCCCATGCCTGACCCACGAGGCGGGCGCCACGTCCCAGGACCTGCGTGTCCCTGCTCCAGCCATCCCACTGTCGGAGGATCTCCTCTCACCGCCCTGCCACCTGCTTGTGCTGCTGGGACCTGCTCGGAAACCTTCCCCATTTTTATCACCTGCCCAATCTGCCCCACACCGGGAACTCGAGAAGTCCTCTCCAGAGGAAAGACACTGTGGAAGGCAGGGGCTGCACTGGCAGAGCTCAGCAGGGCAGGGGGCAGGACTGGGCTGTGTGGTCAGGGTGAGGGCATGCAGGGCTATTCAGGTGCTGCTTGGTCCAGTGAGCCAGGACCAGGCTGTGGCTCAGTATTTAAGCCAGGAAGGTTTCAGCCGCTGGCCTCCTGAAGTGCAGGGTTAATGTCACTGGCAGAGTTAGGCTGCCAGGAGCAGGAGGTCCTCTGGAAATTGTCCCCAAAGGCTACACAGGACAGCACAGGTTTACCCCTCCACATAACAGCTTCCACTTTCTCATCACCCACCATTGGCACCATAAACTTTTAATATTTGCCACCGTGGAGCTTCTTGTACCGATTGATAAATTTTCTAAAATATTATTCATTTGTTGAAATGAAACTGCTGCCAATGAGAAGACCTCGATCAGAGACTAGGAAGGGCTCACACACGCAAACACACACATCCTTGCATCCTGCGAGAGCCACGCATGGGAAAGGCACACAGTGTGAGGAGCCCGGAAGCACTTCAGACCTTCACCTTTTGGTGCCTCCGCTAACGCAAAAGAGGAGATACACCGAAGGATTAACTATTGATCCATTGTTTTACCCTCAGATTTAAATTCATTTCCCACTGCATTCTTCTGGTTTTTTTCTCGTGACAGGAATTCAAAATTCACAGTGTTACAGAGTAAGAAAACAAAAGGCATTTATGTCTTTTCAGACAAACTTAAAAGCGTTAAGAAATATGCAAATTAGTCTTATGGTTAACTGTCTATTTAGGCCACAAATGCTAAATAGCAAACTATTTTCCTCCTGGATCTATTAGCAAAAATGGTCTTGTAATTAAATGCAAAGTTTTTAAGTTATGGAATGAACTTTTCAGGCAGGCATGTAACCTTCCCTACTTCTTGCCTTCTGAAAGCAGAAGGGTCAAGTTTAGATTCTCATCTTGTGTTCAGATGCCAGGCCTGCACCGTACAAACCTGGACAGGGTAGGACCCACTTGCTAAATCAAAACTCAAGCCACCAAACCAAACAGAACAGACTGCAGTGATGAACAAAACACTCAGTAATGCCTGCACGGTGTCTTGAGCAGCAAAGACTTACAGTGGCAGGACAAGGAGGAATTTCCAGTTTGGAGACCAGTCCTTTCCATTCTGATGCGTGGCATCCTATGATTTCTCAACAAATTTACCATGTGCTACCTTTAAGATAACGAGGCTCCTTGCTCCTGTAAATAGCTTTCCCAAACACTTCCTCTGGAGAAATGGGGGTCAGTAGAAGGTTCCCAATCCACTTTTATTTAGAACTAATGTGTACCTGTCTTTTCTTGTGTGTATATTGACTTCAGTCTCTGGTGAGTTTTATTACTTTAGAGGGAAAACATCACTGCGGCTTTCATTTTGCTGGGATAAATAAATAAAAAAAAAAAATCTGTGTTCTTACAAATCACTCTCTATTCCTCTTTTCTACACCTATTCCATTTTGACTGAATATTTTAGAACAGGAATGCATAGAATTAGACAGATTACTCTGGGTATTTTGCCAGGCCCTTTGTCTTAATCCTGACTTCTGTCACAGGGAATTTCCATGGATACTACAAGCAAACTTTCATGAAGTTATGGAAGAAAAACTTTTGTAGGTTGTAGCCTATGAGCTCCTCCTTTTGCCGTCGAAGCACTGAACAGCAGATTAGAATTCTGCACTTCTGATTATCAGCTATTTAGTGAGATACTAAGGTAGTTTTTATTTAACAAATTGTGATGGAGCTTTCATCTCTTCCTTTCAGATGTTGCATCGCTTCTGGTAGCTACTGTGAATGATAAGCAGTCATTGAGACTCCCCTCCCCAGGGCCAGCAACCACATTTGTACATCGCTTTGATTTTCCGTGAATAAAAGATCACTTACGAGTCTGGAGGGATGCATTATTCATCTCTGAACTCCCCTGAAAATAATTTTAAACTGTTTATAGCTCCAGTCGTTTGGAACTAGGGTGCGCAACTTTGACTCATGACCAAACAGGTCTGGTCAAATTCCTCCCATATGCCAGGCAGGGGCCAGTGCTCAGAAGGGATCTCTTCTCTGCAGCCACGTTCTGTTCTCAAATCGGTAGCGATGCTTCTCACAGATGTTTGTGTTCAACCCAGAGGGGAGTATCTCCCTTTACCTGCGCTGTGAATATTTGTACCTCCTACTGCAGTGTATCATACACACATGAAGAACGGGGTTATACACATCTTTTCCTGGTGAAAAATGTATTTTATAGGGACATTTGCATTGAAATATTCTCTTAATTTCTCCTCCTGTGGCATGCCTTCAACTTTCATTGTCTTAGCGGCGATCGTGTACTTCCTTCTTCATCCCGATGATGAGCTTGTATTGTCTTTGAGCTACAGAAGAACACACATCTACAAACCAGGCTTTTCTGTCTTTTTTTTAACCTCCTCTGTTGTACGTCAAATCTAGATTAAGTTTAGATTTTTTGCTTGCTGAAAACATGAGATATTTTACCCAGAGCGTTCTTCTGTTTTCCATCCAGACAGAAACAAGAAGGAAAGCACGAACACGCTATGCTTTGTCTCTCTGGGTTTGCAAACTGTGCTTGCAAAAACTGCTGGGTTTAATGCAGTCTTGTCAACAAGCTTATTCTCTACAGCGAGTGACACTTTAGACTGTCATCCAGCATTTTTAATGAGGGATCCCCAAAGAGGCTTCAGGGATTTCAACAGGATTTTAAGAGCCTTACACAACTGCACTCTAACCAGAGAAGAGCTGATGTTCCACAAAGCAAAGCAGCCCAGTGGTAATGACGCCAAAAGAGCTTTCATGTCAATGGTTCTCCTTTAGTTTTACAAGAGTGACTGCAGAAGGAACAACAAACATGAACATTTGTCCCAACCTTAATTGCTAGTTTCAAAACCAGAATATGAATTTCTTATAGCCATGTTGTGCTCCTGTTTTTAATGCACACGTGTAAATAGCGCTTTTGAAAACCTCTCTGGCAGCTGTGTAAAGAATTACATTACAATGACAACTCCAAATTTAAAGTTGAAAGACATTTTTAAGATTTTCATCTCCTTCCTGGCAAAAAACTGTCTTGAAAAAATACTTCACGAGCCTCTTCCAACTAAAGAACATCTGTGGGAAGCTGCTGTAAATCTGAGGAGGGGGAGCTCTTCCAAAAGGACTTTCAGAAGCCCAGATTATTTATACTCTCATATTTCCCTTTCTTTTCCTACTACCTCATGTTGTAGTGGACACACCATTCATAATAAAAGCTATTAAACACAGGTGATTTCTGACATTATTCCACCTCAACATGACCCCCCCTCTGTCCTACAAGTGTCACTGCCTACCGGTGCACTACCACCCACCATGAGTGCACTTCTCCCCAGTTATTGACTTGCAGAGGTGGTAGAAACATTTCCCGCTGCACTCAAGCCTCCAAGTTTTAAGCCCAGTCTGGTTTCTCTCAGCTTACAACTAGCTCAGGCCAGGCCACCTGCAAGCAAAGCAGGGTGCACCGCTCCCATTGCAATGGCGGCTTCGGTTCAAACAGGACCGCGTCTAAACCCACCGCTGCAGCTCTGCTAGACAAGCACGTTTATGAGTGCCACCATAGAAGAGCTTGTCTCAGCTGACCTGATTTCTTCAGGAGGCCTGAACTTGCTCCTGTGCCTGCTCTTCCCCTTCTCTTGACTAGGCAGCTTGAACTGCTAACACTGACATAGGCTTAACTTTGCAGCAACAGAGCACAGAAGTGCAAATCCCATCCCCAGTGATGCCAAGTATGCCATAGCGAGAAGGGAAACCATTTAAAGGGAGATCCAGGAATATTTTTAATCCTATAGTTTATTCAGCTATAATGCCAAATGTGATCCACATTTGAATTTTGAGTGCAGAGCCCTACCACCAGCATGGGGGAGGAGACAGAAGAGAGTGTCACAACAAAGCATTGCAATGTTCTTGTCTTTTTATTGCACTTTCTATTGCTGCTGTGGAAGAGAGGATAACGTGTGAGCAACCCTTGCACTGAACCAGAACAGCAATGACCATGAGAAATTGCATTGCCTTCCTCTGCATAATACAGCTTCACCCTCCCTCCCTCCTTGGCTTGGTCAGGCTCAATCTCAGTGTCTTCAATTCCAGTGGACAAAAGCACATGCACACAATTTCTCTGGCTTGCTTTTAAGCAACAGCCGTTTGATGGTGAGTCTGAGCCCCTCCAGACACAGAGGATGTTGGTCCCAACTCCGCTTTAGGCAACGCATTGCCAGTGAGTCAAGGGAGGTGATCCTTCCCCTTGACTCGATACTGGTGAGGCCACACCTGGAGTGCTGGGTCCCGTTCTGAGCTCCCCAGTACAACAGAGACATGGACATACTGGAGAGAGTCCAGTGAAGGCCTCTAACGTCATTAAGGGACTGGAGCATCTCTCCTATGAGGAGAGGCAGAGAGAGCTGGGACTGTTCAGACTGGAGAAGGCTCAGGGAGATCTTACCAATGTATATAAATACGTGAAGGGAGGATGGAACCAGGTTCTTTTCAGTGGTACCCAGTGATGGGACAAGGAGCAATGGGCACAAACTGAAACACAGGACGTTCCCTCTGAACATCGAGAAACACTTTTTTACTGTGAGGGTGACCAAGTGCTGGCACAGGTTGCCCAGGGAGGTTGTGGAGTCTTCATCCTTGAGGATATTCAAAAGGTATCTGGACACGGTCCTGGAAAATCAGCTTGGAGTGACCCTGCTGGAGCAGGGGGCTTGGACAAGATGACCTCCAGAGGTCCTTCCCACCTCAACCAGTCTGTAATTCTGAACTGGAGACCTCCATACAAGATACCTGCGCTCTTCAGGGATGAGACCAGTAACAACAGCAAGACTCAAACAAGGTACTTCCCACCTAGCTGCATGAGTTGGGACTGGCATCAACTCAATGAGTTTTGGGTAGACCATGGATGTAGGTTATGGTGCAGCTGTGTTGGTTCCAGTTCAGTCACAAAGGCCCCTCCAGGCCAAAATTCCCTGTAGGCACCTATTCCTATTTTAGGCTAAGGTAAACCATGCCTCAGTTTCATCTCTGCCTTTCTAGGAATCTAGACAACTAACTCAGGCACAGATATCTAAGGAAAATGGAGAGAATTCCACCCATTTTGGTGACTGCTGGAAAAAAATCTACCTGGGGTGCAGATCATGGCTCAGAATTGCTGGGTTTTGTTGCAGTCTCAATAGACAAAGCTGGAAAAGGGTGAGAACTGAGATGCAGCTCAGAGGAAAGAGAGAGGAGCAATGGTGGACAAATGTGTCATGGGTTGTCACAAGTATTTTGTGACACCTGAGTGCAAAAAAGCCTGAGCATAAGGGATCAATCGTGCAGAAAGCATGAAAACTGTTAAAGCACATTTTCTGCTGAATGTTGGCAGCTTTTCTGACCAGGCTATCTTTCAGAAACTTCTGCTCTCATCTGTGAAGTCAGAAATTGAATTGAGGTGAATCTCCAAATAACAAAACGGTATTTTGGCTCAACGTTGCATATTTTGTCTTGGCTTTTGCAGGTAAATCAATTTCCCAAGATTTTAGAAGTTTATGAGGTGGTTCTGAGATTTAACTGGTCCTTGCTGCCATTTAGGGGTCAGTCTAGCCACGTCTGAGCTAGCCTTACAGAGTCCCTCTGAAGTTTTGAGAGAGCAGGGGGGTCTTTAGCCCTGGGATATGGCCTTACAAAGCATACTGAAATGATAGACATACACAGTGGTAGCAGTTAACTCAGACCCATTCACCACACACGTGACATCCAGTTTGCTCCCCCTTGCCCTGAGCACATCCCCTATGTTTTTCTCTGTTTACTCCAGTACCAGCAAAGGTCCTATTTTTGTGAAGAAATGCAACACTGTGCAGAGGCTGGGAAGCGCCAGTGACACACATCCCACAGGGACTCGTGCCAAAACTCAGAAGCCTAAAAGCAAGCCTTTTTCCCATTTAACTACGAAACCTTTGCTCCTCCCATACGAGGAGCCTCTGCAGTATTTGCTCCTGCACCTTTTGCCTCTTGTCCAAAAAAAAAAAAAAAAAAAACACCAAACAAACAACAAAAAAACCCATAAAAGGATTGCATTAAGTCTGTCACTGGGAAAAGACATTTTTTCCAGATAGATAATGCCCTTTCCTGAGTTACCAAAGCTAAAATATTCTTCAGAAAAACTCAGCATGAAATGGACAGATTAAGTCCCAAGTTTATGCCTTGATTTTTCTTAGGGAGGTTTTTGTGCAACTCTGCGTTAGTCTGAGCTGAGTTGCCTGGAACAAAGGCTCCTGTTGGTCCGAGTGATCAATTTTAAACTCTTCTCAAATTGAAGAGTCTAGCAAGGCTCTTTGTACAATCCCCACATTTCAATATGAACAATTTTAGAGGAAAACTTCCAGAAATTGCCATTCTGAGTTGCAAAAGCTTTGAATTCACAAGTATTTCAGTGTGTCAGGGACAGTTCTCTGGCAAATTTGAGTGTTACTTTCCTGGAATAAGTGATCAAGTGAGCTGATGTGAGTCAGTCACCGCTGTACAAGACACACAAGTTTTACCATTAATTCAGACCAGCTCAGAACCGTTAGCACTAAGCTGATGCTGGTGCATCAACTGAGGTGGAGGAAAGGCCGCTGATTTCTAGCACCAGTACCTTGGGGAAAGATGAAGAGGATTTGGAGGACTGACGGGCTGAAAAGAGATTCTATTTCATATAGCATTTGGTGTTACCTCCTCATTTAGCCTTAGCCAGGTAACAATCCATCTTTCTTGGGCACAAAGCAACACACCAAAATCAGAACCACAACAAAGACAGTGCGTGCTCCTAAATCATTAGTTCAGGGTCTCACTACAATTTAAAATGAAGTCGTCTGACATAGGGATTATCTCCATGGCCGGAGAAATAAAGCACAATATCCTGGGTAGGAAGACAGGCTGCCTTGACTTTCAATCTTTGTCACCTAACTGCTGCCAAAAGACAAGCGTGATGGAAACCAGTCCACAAACATGTGACATGGCCACCACTTTTTCTTACTTGCCTTTTTCCAACGGCTAACAAATGAATGCATATAACTTGCAAGAATTGGGTCTGAGCCATATTTCTGAAGGCAGAAGGACTGCATAAAGACAGCTCCAGTATGAAGTAGAAAAAGACCTTTGTGGCAAATTGAATTTAGCAACATCACCAGGATCTTCTGACTCAGAGCCCCATTCTGCCCAGCTGCGTGCTCAAACCACCGCCCCCCCCCATACCTGCCAAACCAGCACGATTCAGCCCACTTGGAGCTCTGCCATGAGCAGCTGGACAGAAGACGACTGATGCAGCCATAAAGCAACATCTAATGAAGAAATTCTTTTTATTTCAGGGTTGTAATTTGTCACACTGCTACTGGCTGAGGCAGGAAGGATACTGATGATTTGTACCAGGAGAAACAGCAGATGGGATCAGGTTATTCCACTTCAGACCAGTCCACGTTGGCTTGAGTCAACCTCAGACCAGTTTAACCTAGCTTTTTCCTTGCCTGTTTCTGCTGGCTGGCAGGTATCCCAGATAAAAGGGCTGCTTGCATTGCTCGGACACAGAGGAGGGTGCTCTGTCTCTAACCATTAGCAGGAAGGTGTTGCACAGGCTGCAGTTTTCCAGGGGCTCTTGGTGCAACGGAGGCAGGCATTCCTACAGCAACAAAAAGTGCAACATCCCGCTGCCAACTGTTCCACTGCCAAACAGCTTCTCAGGCTTACTGCTCCCACTGACCCTGCAGACTAGTTATTGTGGTTTTCATTGTACAGGGACACAAAACACCCCATACATGCACTTAAAGTAAAAGATTTAAGCACTTTAAGGTTAGCATCCACCTCCTTCAAGTCAGGCTTAACATCTTCCCTCGGTGGGCCACCCAGACAGCTTAACCAGCTCCCAGGTGGGCATCTCTGCTTGCTGAGCAATTCAATGGTGAGCTGACAGCTCCCTCCACTGTCAAAAAGCACTAAAAGCAGCCTAAAAATCTGTCCTAGTGTCACTTGCAGCAGGGGACTTTAATAACAGAGGATATTATGCATTTTCTCTCATTTTTTGCATTTAGGTAGAGGGAGTCTCTCCAGGACAGTTTCCTGGTGGTACAGGACCCCCCAGCCAAATGCACTGAGTGCTACTAAAGCTTCAGTTCTCATCCTGCCCTGCTGCAGCTGATTTGGGTGAGCCTTACAGCCAGCAGCAGGGCATGGCCAGGACTTCCCTCCCCTTCCAGCTGTATAAGCACATGCCAGGTGTCATGCTCTGGTCCTTCTGTGATTTGGCTTCTCCAGAGTGTAGCAGCAGGCAGCAGGAAGGGAGCAGAGGAGGGGCACTGTCCTGTTCAGGCAAGACTGGTAGGTGACTGGCAGGTCTGTCCTTGCTGCTCGGCTACAGCATGTTTCACGCTGAGGGGGTATCCATTAGTCCTTCCCTTCTGTATGTAAGAAAAATAGTGGATTTACTGAGCATTTAATGGCAGGCTGAAATCACATATGGAAATTTAGTCCCGGTAGGATGTTATCCCTGATGTGTTCCCTCTGCTGACAAGCTAGCCTAGGATATAAGCGGAGTGTTGCACGTGCTGTACGTTTGTGCCTCATGCAGAGTTTAAGTCTAAGGGCTTTTTTTTCTTGTTCTTGAAATAAAACCAGAATTGGGAGGTGGGGGAGAACTTAACAGAAAAACAGATTTTGAAATATAGTAAAATGGTGGGGCAATTTAATTATTTCAGGATTAAGTTGCATCAGTATATTGTTCAGCTTACCCTCTAAAACTAAGAAGGGAAACTGGTTTTATTTCACTTTCTCACAGTATAATTCATTAGAGCTCTTCCAAATATTTCTAAATTCAGAAAACAGGAAGAAAACAATCAGATTATCTTAAACTGCACAAAAAGAGTTAACATTAAATGCTTTACTGTACAATTGAAATCTTTTATTCCCTTTCTATTCTATCTTCTAATGTTTTACAAAGCATTAAAATTTCTGTATAGTAGAGGTATTGCTGGGTCCTACTAAACATCTCTGAATTTTGTCTGTTCTGCTCCATTTAAAAAGTCAAAGTTCTGGATAAATTTGGTCTTTGAGCATAAACTGGACTTCACTGGTCTTACTTGCTGCCTGCTAGTCAAACTGTAGGTTTTTTCTGATAGGATTTTTAATTCAATTAAGTCTCTCCACACATACCACAAGGTAAACTTACTCACTTTCATTACATTTTCTTGCCATAGCAGCTACTGTGCACTTAAAGCCAGCAGAAGGTTGTGTACAAGCTTAAAGCAAAGGTGCTCTGTTGGTGTGAAAGAAGTTAAATAATTGTGAATTGAAATTCAAAGCAGCTTTCAACTGAGATACAAGTTAAAAGAATTGTGCAGAAAAATAAATTACTTGCAACAAAAAGAAAATGATAGTGAAATACAGAAAAGGTTTTCAGACCTGCATGAGGAGCTGCTTGTGCCCTGTTTGTGGGAGAGAGGAAGGTGGGTCACACTAGGATTAAGGGATGAGCTTCTGAAAGTCACTGCTGTCTGGGGCTGTCATGTACCAAGGGGTACAGACTTCTGGATACACGTTCCCGGGTACAGATGAGAAACTTTCGATTCTGGTAATAAATCACCTTCACATGAGGAGACCTGGAGGATCCTGCACTTGGACAGGGAATACAGAACACAAAGGTTTCTGGTCACTTTGCTGTAGGATTTTAAAGAGTGCTTGCTGCATCTGGGGAGACAGGGGATAAGCTTCGAGACCCAGGCTGTTCTTGGAAGGCTTACGTTCCTCTGAACCTCAATGGCTTCTGTACCAGGGCTCCTCTCAGTGGGAATACAGAGCTGCTTTCTCCTACAGCAGTCCTGCAACAGAGCTCGCTGCTCCTCAGGCCAGGGAAGCCTGACCAATGCCATCTAGGAGCTGCCTACGACATAAGCAAACCTGTGCCAATATCATATGCTCCAACTGCATTGAGCTGTGGCTCGTAGGCTTCATTTCCCCAACCATAGCTAAAAGCCTGAGTTTGACTAGAGGCCAGCAACTTTTTGGAGCTTCTGCTCCCCCTCTGCCAATCGGAGGCTTTGGATTTCCCTCTCTCTGAGGAAGGGCAGTTCCCTGTTCTGTGAAAATCCCCTGTCCAGAGCACTGGAGTTCTCCCCCTTGTTAGGGCTATCCTGACAGCAACACTGATCAACACAGCGCCCATGGGTCCATGTCCAAGCTGATGCCTGTGGAGAAACACAAGTGAGTTAACTGCTACAGTAACAGGGAAGGAGGATGCTAAAGAACTGGCTTTTGAGGTGGCCACTTCCTTTAGGACTTCAGACAGGCGACTTGCCCTGCAGGCTTCTTTATCTGTGAGACAGGTCAAAAACTAACTTCATCAAGGCCTGCACTTGGCCTAAATGCCGAGTAGACTGTGGAGAGAGGAAGAATGATGACCTAAATGGAAGAAATAGATCTCCTTTTGGTTTGGACTCTGCTGCTTTTACTTTTTTTTTTTTTTTTAATACTGGCACCACTGGGAGAGTTCCCATTTGCTTAATTAGGCCACATATGAGGAACCTGGGAAGACACTTAACATGTTTGGAGTGGCTTGACCTGCTAATTTTCATCCTTTATGAATCTGAGCAGCCTGGGTTCAGATGAAAGTTCTTGACTTTAAGAGGAGCTGGATATCCAAATCAGCTTGGAAAGGTAAGTTGTTGGGGATTTTTGTTTTGTTTTTTTAAACCAACACACACACCACCACCATCATACAAATATATTTTTACTGGGATAGGCAGATGCTTCACGCTGCTCAGCTTATAGTTCTAAAGCAAAGACAACATTGACATACCATCATATTATGTTGGTCAGCATGTCTGGAAACTGGGAATGGTATCTAGGAAAAAAACTTATAAAAGCAAATTATGATACAATTAACTAACAGAAAACATTTGAGCTGGGTAAGTTATGGAAGCACTTTTGCTAAATAATGTCATGCTGTTGTGTTAGAAGTAAGCTCTCATTATTTCCTGGCACAGAAACTACATTTACTCTTCAATCAAGTGTATAGCTTGACTAAAAATATAACCCATGTTACATCCCCCAAGAAAAAAAAAAGTCTTATCAGCTACTGCTTCCTATTATATCCTCTCAGTTTTTGTCATAGTTTTTTCTGATAGCTGTAAACACACTTGAGAGACTGCCTGACTTACGTGGAATTGATTGCAAAAGGTATCTCCACAATAAAAATATCTGCCAAAGATATTCTGGTAAGTTTCAGCTCTTCCTGGCTGCCAGTTAAGAAACCTTTTTTCCCCCCCTGTATGGATTCTCTCAGGGGAGACCTTACTGCACTCTACAGCTTCCTCACAAGGGGAAGAGGAGGGGCAGGGGCTGATCTCTTCTCACTGGCAACCAGTGACAGGACCTGAGGGAATGGCAGGAAGATGTGCCAGGGGAGGTTTAGGTTGGACATTAGGAAAAGGTTCTTCACCCAGAGGGTGGTGGAGCACTGGAACAGGCTCCCCAGGGAGGTAGTCATGGCACCGAGCCTGACAATATTCAAGGAGCATTTGGACAACGCCCTCAAACACATGGTGTGAATTTTGAGGTTGTCCTATACAGGGTCAGGAGTTGGACTTGATGATCCTTGTGGGTCCCTTCCAACTCAGGATATTCTATGATTCTATGATTATCTTGGCAAAAAATAAATTGGGAGATTAAAAAAACAACCCAAACTTACATCTATGACCAAACTAATTGTTTCAGAATACATTGCTTTAACTCAAACGAAGTCTCCACACGTCATGTGAGAAGAGCTGCACTTCTCTACTTTGTCATCCTTAAAGCTGACACCTGGTGGGGTCCTGGCCATAACATGAAAGTCAGGATGAAGACTCTGTTTTGAACCATGACACACACGAGACAAAGATAAGAGAACATGGCAAGTTAGCACTATGGACACATTCAAAAGGTGTGGTTTACAGAGAGAGTTAGAGGATCCTCATAGCTGGTAGTAGAGCTTGTTAGCTACCATCTTCATTAAAATCAAAGCTCTTGATCCATTAAAAGCTACCTATTTACCAAATTGGAAAAAAGCAGCTCCTGAAGCACTTCAATTAACATGATGCCCACTTGAACAGTGCTCACCTGAGAGAGCAGGACCTGGGGGCATAGACCCATCCAAATCCAAAGAGCTCTCTGCCTTCAGCATGAGATAGTGCTCTAGGAAAAGGAGCACACGCATACTGTGATCAAAACACCCAACAGTGTTTTGTAAACAAAGGCCAAACTTCCCAATGGACCATGAAAAAAAGTAGTAAGCCACAAGGATCTCTATCAAACAGTGAGAATAAAAAAAAAGATTATGAAAAGAACTTATGACCTAGAAATAACTGATTTGTGGTTAGAGCCCCACCAACCTGGTGTCCAAACCACATAAGTAATTTCACTACTGACTTCAGACAAATGAACTTCTGTCTCAATGTTCCTATAATGTCAGAGGTGGAGGCGCACCCGTCACCCCACAGGACAAACTATCATGGGGCCTCACAACCATGCACTGTCAACTGTCCGCCAAGAATCAGTACCAAGCTGTATGCATTAAAACCATTTATCAGTTTGTATGAAATATTTGCTTGATTAAGTCAGCTTCCTTGAAATGCTTCACAGAGCAAGCTAGTTCCAGAGACATGCTTACTGACAGGGTTTAAGCAGCTCCTTCCTCTACGGACACCAGAGAGTAGTCCATAAAAAGGTCAGTCTAAAGTTAGCTGGCAACGCAACTGCTGTCAAATGAGGAGGGAATGGGGATGGGAAAAGGCATCTATTAACAGGATCACATACCAGCATTGGCACAGCACCCAGTTTCCCTTAGGGGAACCCAGATTAAATAGGCTATCCCCAAATGCCAGCTAAAGGCTACATGCCTGTAGCACAAGGGGACCTTGAGAGATGTGCAGAGGCTGTCATCAACCCCCTCTGTACACATGAACTCCCCTTTTCAGCAAAGTGATGCCTGAGTCCCAAGGCCGGCTCCACCTGCTGAACCTTCTCAGGTGAGCAAGGAGGGAAACAAGGCAACAGATGAAGGAGTACCCTTCCACTAGAACACAAAGGAGGCACTTCATCAGCTACAGGGGCTCTGCATCCCGAGATGAGGGCAATCCTTGCCATCAGGCACACCACAGACATGCTCAGAAGATCCTGGCAGTGAGACGTGGTGCAGAGTCCAACACTTCTAGCTCTCTCCTGTGCTGCCTGCCAGCTCTTCGTCTTCCTCCAGCTCCAACAGCTCTGCTCAATTTTTGTTAACACCAGAGCTTACCTGCTCAACTGGAAAAAACAGGGAACCAACTCCCAGCCCAAACAGGCTCACCTGAGAGGCCTGTAGGCAAACAGGGCACCCCAATACAGCACCCCCCCACCACAGCCACCTTCCACCAGCTGAGCAAGACCCGGCTGCCGGCTGGGGAGCCGTGCCCGACAGCGAGGCCTCCTGCTCCTGCACAGGGCACACGCTGCTCAGGCCAAAGCGAGCCCCACAGCTCACGCGGCTCGAGGATAAGCAGGGGAAGCGCAGACGCAGGCTCGCAGGCTCGCCCGCCCCCACTCCACCACAGAGGGCCTCGGGGTCGGCGCCGAGACCGCCC